>JACGWL010000629.1:0-17072 GCA_034509725.1 Sesamum angolense
ATAGCCAAGAGTTCATTTTGAATTTACATCTCTCCTGAATCGAAGCAACATAAGAAAAGCAATAAAAGAATCCATCATACTCGACTCTTCAAAATATTGCACAGAGTAGGGTAATAAATGCTGTGCATAGGAAGCAGCAAGTTTAAACTCAATTAGAGAAATAATAGGGAACATATAATCTGCTCAAACTCCAGCACGATAGGCAACAAGCATATTATTACTTGTTTATTGATTAGGTTGCCCCAACTATGAACGTGAATACTACACAATCACAATAATAAATGAGACTAGACATGAGCGTAGACGAGTAGATACACAACCCATTAGCAGCAACACTCCATAAATAACCTCAAGGAGAGACCCATAATACTTCTCATTAACGAGCAATTGAGCTCAAGGGCAGCAACCAGAGCACCGAACCAATCCATTCTCATTGCAATCAGGACACCTCCTCAATTTTCCTTCTTCTTCTTCATAAACCTTCTGACTCCCGTTGCAATTTGGGCATGGCACAAACCTTGCATCCCCACAACTCACACACACACACCCCTGATCTTTAAGTGGAAAGCCTTCCAATAGCTTCGCCAACTCTCCTGTCTCATTAAGCTGCTTAATCTCCTCGGCGCCACCGATGTACTTCCCTTTAACAAACACCTGTGGCAAGCTCACTGCTTGTCCTTTCAAAGCATCCTGCAATTCAGTTCTATATGACCGGTCCATAGATATCCCTCTCGTCAATGCACACTCTAAACCCCTGAAAAATCACCCGGACAGCGCAACAATCCTCATAAGTCTTCCTTATGCCCTCAAACTAGTATAATACAGTACAATCCCTCAGCACCCACTAAATAACAAGATTTATCACTGTCAGACACCAAATTGTTCACATCATTACACTCCAAAGACTCGGCCTTTTGAGATTCCGAAATGTCTTTAGGCTTTTCACATCCATTGTGTCTTCCCAACAACGCCTTTTGATAACTGGATACCACATTGTAGTCCATCTTCGCCAGCAACGATTCCTCAGATAAGTGCTTCCACAAAGGCTTAGATACCGGGTTCTCCACAAACTCATAAGATTTCACTATCACTCTTGCATCCATCTCCTCATCACCTGCTTTTTGGGAGAGTCAACCATGAGGAAATGAAATTCATCTTCATCAAGGCCTTCCATTAGCTCCCAAGTGTTGATAACAGAGTCTGGGGATAAAGGGTCCTCAGAGTTACCAAAATCTTGAATCTTCCCCATCTGGGCAGTCTGATTTGCAAAATCTTGGCCGTCGAAACTGGGGTTTGGGGGGTCAACGAGCACAAGCGAACCATAGGTGGTAGAAGTGAGAGAAACAAAGTGATTAGAGTCTCCTTTCCTCAACGGCGGGTGGTGCACTAAAGGCGTAGGGAGAGAAAGAGTCCTGGAAACCGGCGTAGAAGAAGGGTCCGAAAACGAGTAATAAGGAGACTGCAACTGGGAATTCGAAAATGAGGAAGAAGAATTAGATATGGGATTTTGCTGTTGAGTGACAAAATTAGCAGGGCGAGAAGCAGAGCAACCCATGATGACGATTGAAACAAAACCAACCAAACCGAAAAAGAAAGTGAAAGCTGATCTCTTTTTCCCCTCTCCTCTCTTCCCTTTTCTTCACAATGTATGCAAAAGTACAATGATTGAGCTTTTCCCCTTTTATCTTTCTTGGCCTTTCTTCCCTAAAGATTAGGACTGAAAGACAAAACAGAGGCTTGAAGATGAAGCGTTGGTGGAATGGACTTGTCAATGGTGGAGAGAAAGTTTGGGGGTGAGGTGAGGTGGGGTGGGTGGGGTTGGGGCGGAGGAAATACGAATTTAATGCAGTGGGATATAGATATAGATTAGAGGCTAGGAAAAGCAACCTGGTTTGAAAGGGAACTGAACAAGACTGCTTATACTAACATGGAATCTTGCTTGCTAGTTTTTTGGAACTTGTGGTTGAAGCCTTTTTTAATTTTGTTTATTATTATCATCACTATTCTATTCTTCTTGTATTAAAATATGTTTAACTTAGAGTGGATTGAGATTTTATTTAAATTAGATTTGTTTGATCCAAATTAATTATAAAATAAATATAATATATTTATAACATAATAATCACTTCTTTTTTTTAACTCTATATCAATCAT
The DNA here is from genome assembly GCA_034509725.1 of Sesamum angolense. Taxonomy (NCBI): domain Eukaryota; kingdom Viridiplantae; phylum Streptophyta; class Magnoliopsida; order Lamiales; family Pedaliaceae; genus Sesamum; species Sesamum angolense. Next base: position 2,155 of record JACGWL010000629.1, read on the forward strand.
ACGATAAATATATTGCACTTATTATATCATTGACTTCGATTGAACCAAATTCGATTACGATGTATATATAGATCGATAGTCATAAATGTGTAAATGCATTATTAGATTTATTTAGAGTATGCATCATAGCATAATGCAATTTAATGAATCACTCTGTACTGAAAATTGCAATGTGGGAAGATATAAATAAATTGGACAAATTTGATCAAGAAATTCATTTTAGTAAGTATGGATATTAATATTATTGTGACCACATGCATTTTAAGTAATGTTGATGAATTATGATCGTTGTGATCTAGTAATTAAAATTAAACGTTGCAACATACACAATATGAGTTCGAATTATTATTAACACGTTTGGTAGAATCAAACATGTACACTAACTCATGTGTTAATGAACACGTAGTTAGGTTTTAATTCTTAACCACAGTCAGGTATTAGCCGTCATGTATGACACATACACAACTTCTTTTGACGGGTATGTAAGGTGGCATCCCTATTGTTTTTCATTTACGCTGAAACTGATAAATCCATATGGTACGCTCATCAAGAGTAAAAAAATTCCTATTTCCTGATAAGGTTTGTTGCTCTGTCTTATCATATTTACTAGTTCCCAAATTCTTCCCACATGGATGATGTCTCTGGATTTTGTTTTATCTACATTCACAATATCTTTGTTGCAATGTATTAAATATCTAACATCCCAATCAAAAAATTGTATGCTATTACAATTATTTGTTCTCATTCATGTTCTTTTTAAGGTCAAACACGTGAACCCTTCAATACTTGTAATTTATTTATTTTTTTTATTTTACGGATATACGTATATATAATATAATATAATATATAACTATTAGATAGCTACATTAAGGAAAACTTAACTTGTTCAAAGAGGAAAAAAAATAATATTATTGTAATTAAAAATTAAGGAAAAACCCGTAACACGTTATGTTTTAATTAAAATTTGCTAGGTCTAATTGCAGCTAATCTATTCACATGAGGAATACAATCTTCCGTGACACGGGTGCAGTTTAAAATAAACGCGTAATCGAATTTTTTTTATTGTAATTCTTATTTCATCTACTGCTTCATTTAATATATACATAAAAATTTCTTTTCTACATAATATTATTTTTATACACGTAACATATATATATATATATATATATATATATTAAATAGCGTAGAACATGAACTATATAATTGGTTCAATTATTTTTTTATTAATTAAAAAAGAAAAATTACAATTTTTTTTTAATAATATTAACGTTTTTATGTGGAGTCGCGATTTCTTGACAATTTAATTTAATTTTTTTTAAATTTAAAGCTCGAGTCGCGGTTAGCAACCGCGACTCAAGCTTGAAAAATATTTTTTTAAAAAGAATTACTCGAGGTACGGTTGGGATCCGCGACTTAGCCAGCCACTTTAATAAAGGCTGACACGTTAAGAAAAGCGTGTCAGCCTTTATTTTTTTTTATTTTTAATATATTTTATATATTTCTATTTAGATACTATATATATATATATATATATATTATAATATCAAATATAATATATATTATTATTTAAATATTAAATAATTTAAGTATGAATAAAAATAAAAAATTATTAATTAATTATGTTTAATCAATTTGATCGAATTACTTTTTTTCTTATTGATAGCAATAAATAATATGTAATAACTTATCTCTATATATATAAACAATACTTCATTTAAACAATTTTATCAATATAACAATGATAACTAAATTACAATAATTTAAATAAAGTAAGATGAAATTTAATTTAACTACATTATAATATTATAAAATAATATATATATATATATATATAATATTTAAAACAATATCTATAATATATTATTATTTTTAGACGTATATATAATAAAATATATAGATTTAAACGTTTTTTAATATATATTGTATATATAAATATATTATAAATTTAAATATAAGTATTGATGCAAATTAATTATTATTATTATATTAAAGATCTTTTAATATAACAACGATAATCAAATTACAATAAGAAAAAAAAAGAGTAATTCAATCAAATTGATTAAACATAATTAATTAATAATTATATTATTTAAATATTATATTTAAAAATTATAATATATATGTATAATATCTAAATAATAATTTATATAATATATTAAAAAATAAAATAAAAAAGAAAGTGGAGCAGCTAATGTTTAATTGTGTGTGTAAGTCTCTTTGTTTTTTGTGACTCTTTACAATAAATATTAAATAAAACCTAAAAAGTAACACTTAATCTCATCGTAAACTAGAAATAATAAATTAACCACATTATGACAATATTAATGAAGAAGATTTGTCATCCTTAATCAAATATTTAAAAGAAGCAAATAGTAATAATATGTAAATAATAATACGTAAATAAATAGTAAAACAAATTATTATTAATAATTATCATATATTAATTCGTAATAATAATATATATATAATATATAAAAATAATATATATATAAAGTATTTTAAAACAAATAAATAAACATTTATGCCGCGGTTCCCTTGAGCACATTTTTTAAAAAAAAATAATTTAAAACCTCGAGTCGCGGTTGCTAAATGCGACTCGAGGTTAAATGTTTTTAAAAAAAACAAATTTAATAGTCGAGTCACGGTTTCGTCATAAAAAAGTTAATGTATTAAAAATATATTTTTTTTGTAATTTTTCTTTTTTTAATTAATAAAAAAATAATTAACTCAATTATAATTTGCTACAGAAAATCAGAAATGAGACAACAACAAAAAAGGAGATCCAACATCCCATCCCACTAGTGAAATCCACAATTATGACTTCCATCAAAGAAAACAAAAGAAATATAAAGTATGACAGGTTGATCACACCACCACAGCTAGGTCACTCCGACATCATTGTAGATTTAAATGAAATAATCATATCATTAGCTTATTTTTCCCAATATATGGATTCCCACGGAACTAAATTTAAAAGTAATAAATGCATAGACATTTAGTACATCAAAATATTACCAACTTTTGTAACTAATCTTATACGTCAAAATGAATATAGGTTATACGTGTTCTCATCTAATTACTTATTGTCATTATGATCGAGGGCTACGGGTGCAGGTCCATGGGTTAGGTCGGACTGCAGTCGGGTACGGTCCAAATAAAAAACACAGACTTTCATCTATTTCGATACTCTTAACATTTTAACGATAATATTGTCTTTTTATTAAAGTCAAAATTACAAACAAATGGAACATAAATCATATGAACTTGGTTTAGCAATGGCCAATTCCATGATTTCAGACTCCAACCATTTGGATCCAATATAGACTAAAATGGGTCAAGAGAACTTACAGCAATTCAGCAACGTGTGGATTGCCACACAGATCCCACACCTAATTAAGAACTCTTGCATATGCTGCTGATACCTACAGCGAAGAATAATAAGTTCACACCAGAGTGTTAAATAATTCATACAGCTTCTCTGCATATATTTGCTATTTAACTGATCTTGATGTGATTCACACAGATATACTTGCAGTATTTTAATACAAAACTGCACAACCATGAATTGCTCAGTTGCGTAGATATTTTTTCGGGACAGATTTAGTTTATCACTTACAACATAAACAATGGTCCGCTTTGTTGTCTGCTTCCCTCTTTATTCTGTTGCTGGCGAAACAAATTTCATGAAATATCTATGTACTAAATTATTAATCTGCTGATTCTCTGCTGAAAAACTGAATTGGAAAAAGCTCTCATGCTAGCATAAATGTACATGAACAAATTCTTGGATCATGGTTTATTATTGAAGAAAATTACTGACCCTCAATGGAAATGGTAGATCTGCAATGTGGATCTGTGCACACTTTCAGACAACCTATGTATGCGAATTTGTGCGCTTTCCTCCAATCTGGAAGCACCTTCCATGCATTTTGTTCCACGCTCATTATAGAGAAAACCTGAAGGCGAGCGGTATTGGTTCGTAGGTACTACATACTTAGATTCTGTGTATAGTGATGTTTTTTATTTGGTGTAGTTATATAATGGTTTTTTATTGGATGGTGTTGAACAAAGTTAACGAATCAGTGTAAAAGTTAATTCGAATGGTAATATAATTAAAACCCTATTACTTAGGAAGCAAATTGATTATAAATATATTTAGTTCTAACAATATTAAATTAATACCTATACTTTTTCTCAAATTCAACCCCAAATACTTTATATTCTATATCTCTATTTGAATATATAGATGTGAATATAATAATTAATTCACATCATATTAGACTAAGACTGGATGATCCCGACGACTTGGAAGCTGCCTCTTAATTAAATTCACACAAAAAAATATATATATTATATATATATATATTATATATATATATATTTCCAAACTTAGATTAGGTGCAAAATTAATAATTAAGATGAGAACATCACTTGCATCATGTGGCCTTATAATTTAATTAAGTAATTCACGCACCTAACTCTGAATTTTCAATTTAATAAAATGTATTACCACTTGATTAACTCTAATTAATATATATTTTCTACCTATACATATCATTAATCTTCACGAACCCTGATCAAGTGATTGGTCCGTCGTCTCTCCCAACGCTGAAAAATCAATGGAGAGAAGTTCATCCTTCAGTCAACCCGATCATCCTCTACACCATGACCGCTACATCACTGTTCTCAGCATTGACGGCGGCGGCATCAAAGGTATCATCCCCGCCGTTATCCTTGATTTTCTCGAATCTCAACTTCAGGTAAGAACGTGTACTCAGCTCAATCTTCATGTCATTTATAGTTAACGTTGATTCTTGCAATACATGTAATTTGGTACGTATACGTACAGGAGCTGGACGGCAAGCAAACGAGACTTGCAGACTACTTCGACGTTATAGCCGGAACGAGCACCGGCGGCCTTGTTACCGCCATGCTGACATCTCCCGACGAGAACAATCGACCCCTTTACGCCGCCAAGGACATCAAGCCTTTCTACTTGGACAACTGCCCGAAAATTTTTCCACAGACGCAGTAATTATAATATTTTTTTCTAGTTTAATGCAATTTACATCATGTAAAATAGGCAAAAATTTTCCATGTGAAAAAAATAGTAATTTACACCCCCGTGTTTTTTAAAATCAAGCAATTTATAAGGAGTAAATGGCTTCATTTTAGAAAACAAAAGGGGGTAAACTGATGCATTTCAAAAAATATAAGGGGATGAATTGTTAATTTTTTTATAGGGGGGTAATTTGCATATTTACAAAATCACAGGGGGTAAATTGCACTTTTCTCATTTTTTCTATATTAACTACGTACTTTCTTGAAAAATTTTACACAAATCAAATTTGACTGGATCAAATCAATTATAATGCAAGTGTGATACACTCATTGCTATTTTTTTTTTTTTATACACCAATCACATCTCAAATGTATTGTACTTGTCTTATAATTGGTCTAAATTTGGTCAAACTCGATTTGAGTTTTGAAGCTGGTGATGAATGATGACGATGTTGGTGATGTTATAACACAGCTCGTGGTTTCCGTTTGGGAAAGAGTTGAAATCTTTGTTGGGGCCGTTGTACGATGGGAAGTACCTCCATGGGATATTGAAAGAGAAGCTGAAGAACACAAAGTTGAGCCAGTCTATTACCAATGTGGTTATTCCAGCTTTTGACATCAAGCGTTTGCAGCCTGTGATTTTTTCGACATATGAGGTGTGTTTTTTTTTTTTTTTGTCCACGTATCCTTTGCTTTTTGTCTTGGACTACTGTTTCTGCTCTTCATGTCTTCATCATAGACAAAACGGTTTGATAGTAATTTACTCCCAATGATATTATAAATGAGCAAATTATCCTCTATAAAAAAAAGTAGCAATTTACTTCATTAGACAAGGAGGTAAATTGCTTTATTTTAAAAAATATAAGGAGATAAAATTGTTATATTAAAAGTAGTAGCTGAAAAATTATGTCTTTTTGTACTAATTTTATATTAAAAGTAGTAGCTGAAAAATTAATTATACGACATTACATCATTATTTATATTTCATACAGTTGACTTATAAGGTAAATTTTATTTTGGGACGTCACAGAAGATATACAATATGATCATCAGAAAATCGAGATAAAAATGAATAAATACATATAAAGCACGTACATATTGAACTTATAAATTATTAATTACTAAATTGACTCGTACAATAAAAAAATTATAAAATTTTTGTATATTTGTACATTATTGTCCGTAAAAATAGTTATTACATTAAAGATCAAAATGCACGTGAGTATTACATCAACCGCGATATCACAATAAAAGGAATAGAACTAATTAATTTTCGATTAAAAAAAAAAAAAGCAACGCATAGTACATATGTTATACATCAAACTTAAGAAACTGCTTATGAATTTTTTAGCACATTAATTGATCTGAATATTATTGCAGGCAAAAAGATCAGCATTGCTAGATGCTAAATTTTCAGACATCTGCATAAGTACTTCAGCAGCTCCTACGTTCTTTCCTGGGCACGAGTTCGCGACAAAAGACGAGAAGGGGAATGTAAGAGAATACAACCTCATAGACGGCGGAGCTGCAAATAATCCGGTATATATATCAAAATTATATTCTCGAATACATAATTCAGTTCAGATCTTTTATGGAAAAATACAATCAATCTCTCCATGATATTTTAAATGAGCAAATTATCCCTCTATGAAAAAATATATCAATTTACCTCCATGTATTTTTTTAAAATACAACAATTTAATTCCCTATGTTTTTTTAAAATGAAGTAATTTACCTCCTTAGACAGGGAGGTGCATTGCTATTTTTTATTAGGGGGAATAATTTGCTCATTTGCAATATCACAGGACGAAAAAATTGTTATTCACCCGATCTTTTATTACAGAATCGTATTACATAGAATTTCCATTTAATTAATTTTTTTTTTTTTCCTTATTTGAAAGGCGTTGATTGCTATATCGGAAGTAATGAAACAAGTGTTCGATAGCAACATGGAGTTGTTGGGAAGGAGGGGTGTGGAATTACCTCGTCTGCTGATCGTGTCAGTGGGCACAGGAGCTGCGAGAGTTGATGAGAAGTACAACACTAAACTGGCAGCCAAATGGGGTATTTTTGATTGGTTGCTGTATGGGGGAACTGCACCTTTGCTTGAAATTTTCACTCAAGCCAGTGCAGATATGGTTGATTTTCACACTTCTTTGCTCTTCCAAGCTCTTGTCTCTGAGGATAATTACCTTAGGATCCAGGTAACATTCATCATTATTTTTAAATAAAAATAACAATTATTCTAATTATATATAGGGTAAATTACAAGAAATATAATTTTTTATTATGATCATATCATGATTAAAATAAAAAGATTGTAATAGATATTTATTAATTAGTTGTACATTAGTTATTAGTCATTTAAAAGTGAGGCCAAAGCATTAATGATTATTATTATTTTGGCCATAGCTATAATCATCATAAACATTGGCTAATTGTGTTTCAAAATTTAAGTTTTTTACATTCGTTTTATTTATTTATTTATTTTGCATGTGGATGTATATGTATAGGACGATACACTGTGTGGGATAGAATCTTCAGTGGATGTTGCAACAAGAGAAAACTTGGACAGACTTGTCACAATTGGTGAGAGGCTGCTAAAAGGTCTGTTTCAAGGGTTAATTTCTCCACTGGTTTAACTGAGCCCATCCAAAATGGAGGCACAAACGAGGATGCTATCACAAGGTATTCTTTTATTATTACCAGTCGTTATGACTCCGTTTCTACGTGCATATAGTAAATAATTTTTCATGTTTTAAAATATATTATAAATAAGAGCAAAATGTACAAATCAATATTATATATATAAATAAGAGCAAAATCCCGTAAAATAAAGGATTAAATATGTTGAGTTTTTTCAATTTTTAGAATCATTTCAAAAATTTCGTAAATCCAATGTCCTATGCAACTAAAAGTGTAATGTTGTCTATTTAATATTAATTAATATCTTGATAATATAAAATTGGTGAACTCATAAAACCAATTGAGGGTTGACTTTGTACTAAAGGCATTATTTTCCAATATTACTTCAAATTATTTTTGAAATTATATTAGAAAATAACTATTTTTTTTAAAATATATATATTTCATATGAGCTGTTTTTGACAATGAACTTCTAGAGAAGCTTCATCTGGAACATTTTGGTCAGGTATGCGCGTTTGTTGTCAACCGAAAGGAAACTTCGGCAGGCGAAGAATATTGAGAGCGGGAGACCGACGACGCACGCGCAATTGAGGATCGGCTGCGGCGGTGGGATTGGAAGGAGGCTGAAAATGGAGTCAATGGTGAATAATTATAGGGAAAGGTTGATGTGTTATTACCTTAATGTCTTCTATTAATGTCTTAAGTCCCCTGTTAATAAAGTGTTTTGGAAATAATTATTATATTAAATTGAATTAATAATATTGATCTTGTGTGTTAATTTTATTGTGTATTTTGTAAACAGTTTAAGGATCCATTTGTTTTAATAGATTGATTGAGATGGATTTTTTTGATTTTTTAATCAACTGAAAGCGATGAACTATTATTCTTTTTTTTTAATAAGTCGATTACAATTATTAATATCTCACAACTATCTACAAAATAATAACACTTACTGGCTACTACTAAAGTAGAATTATACCTACGGTTAACGTAGAAACATTTTACACGTTTATGGGATTCGAACCCACATCAATCCCATCGTTTTTTTATATATTCTTAAGGGTTTTGTAGCTCATTACCAAACAAGAAAAAGAAGAAGGAAATGGATTACAAAAATGACTATAGCCTAAAAATTGTAATAAATCGATATTGACTATTGTGGTGAAATAAAATTAATATGAGAATTTAAAATTTGACAATAGTTAATTAATAGGCAAAATTGTAATTTTACTCGTGTATATTAGGGCGTTGGTTGCAATTTGTTGCCTTGTAACTAAGATTGGCAATTTAGTTTTGGAATTTATGACTTTGTGGTAATTTTTTTTTTTTTTTTTTTGATGAAAATCAATCGAAAATCCACCAGAGTAATTGGGGAACTCGAGATTTTTCCAAATAGATGGAAAAATTGCACATGACAACTTATTTAACAATCATTTCTAGCCATTTTAGAGGACATCGAAGACATTTTTTGTTGCAAAAAATTGAAGAAGAAAGATCCAAAAATGTCTTCAATGTCCTCCAATTTTTCTGATGCTTTTCCAGTTGAATTTTCTTCTGAACAATGAAATTGCCACAAATTCATAAATTTCACGACTAAAATCACCAATGTCTTAGTTATAGGACGAAGATTGCCAACCCCGAACATACAAGACTAAAATTACAATTTTATCCGATCAATACTTGTCACAATTTTAATTAAAATCAAAATATTTGTTATAATTTTTAATTATAACTAATACTTTGATCTCACCTATACAAACAATAATTTATAGTACTTGATTTTTTCCTTTCTACCTCTTCGGAATTATTGGTCGTTTATTTAATAAGAGTAATAAGTTATAAGTAGCTTAAATATATATATTTATGCAGTTGATGGTGATAGAGATTAGTTACCCACCAAAATATTTTTAGGTCTGGATGTGTACTAATAACCTAACATTTCCCATTAGCAATCTTTCTTGAAAAATAAGTTAAGTAAAGTTGACTAACAATTTTTTTTTCTTTGAACAAAAAACTTTACCTAATAATTTATGTGAACTTTTTTTAGTGATTATGGAATTATTTTGATTTAATATAATTTATGCCAAGAGTAATAAATATGCAACATTTGATTTTTTAAAAATAATTTTGGATGCATAATATAAAAAAGTAAAATTTAAAATGTAAGCGATAAACTATTATTTTTGAATAAATCGATTATAACCATCGGTATCAAAATCTCTATATCTAACAACTATAATAATTATATACTAATTATTATATATCTAATTCACAACTATTATTGAAATAGAATAACATTTCACACATTTGGCGGGGTTCGGATCCATGACTTTATAGTCATAGGACCTCAACTTCACCAATTAACTTGGGCCTCATAGATTATTAGGTATTGTTGTTGCAACCAATGTTTTGACTGTGGTTAAAATCACAACAAATTTTGATTAATCGTGATCATAACTTAAGTTTTTGTATTGATTTCATCAAATGAGGGTAGATAATTTTGATCGGTCATATCTTTTAAATCACAGTCATTCATACTAGGGAATAATTTATTTTGAATTAGTAATTCAAAGTTATTTGTTTATTCAAATAAACAGAAAGTGGTTATGAATTCAATCTGAATAGTCACCATTTTTCATCAGCACATTTTGCCGATGAGCGTAAAACGATTTTTCTTTTTAAATAATATATATATATTAGAAAGGCTTCAAATGTCATCACACGATACTAATGTTGTGGAAGTTTGTAACCATTAAATGCCGTACATATTAGAAAAAATTATTATTTTAATTTTGTAATTTAGAGGGTTGGTATTTTTTATTATGTACGAATCAAAATTTTCATTTTAGTCCGTAACTTTAAAAGTTTGCCAATTATAGTCTTTTTTCGGCTAATTTGGTTAAAAATTCATGTAACTTAGTCATATAACTCAATTAGTGTAGGATAAATAATATCAACTCTCTAAGTTACATAACTAAAAATACGAACCCTTTTTGAGTTACAGAATTAAAATATCAATTTCATTTGTTCATGTGCAAGTCAAGTGCAGTTTTTTGATCAAATTTAAAAGATAAAAATTGTCAAAAATATAAAATTATAGGATTAAATTGAGAATTTAATTAGTACAGGACCAAAATTGCCCGCTTACAGGCATAAAATTGCATTTATCACGTACATATTATTACTTATTAATAAATGCCTTGATAAAACAAAAATTAATGAAAAGAGTCACGACAATTGTGACAATTTGCAAATAAGTCCTTGAACTCCTTGTTAATTAACTCCACTGAAGAAAAACAATTCCAAGACATGCTTCATAAATTGCAGAAATTAAATCAGACTCTCTACCTAACAACGTAGAAAGCCTTTCATTATTCCGAAACACACAACAGCAACCTCAAAATCACCGAAATCATTCAAGAATTATGAGCTAACAGTGTTTACTGCAAAAACAGCGGCCGCGGAAGCCGCGGCAATGGCCGCTCCGGAAGCCCTCAGTCTGGCACACGGCGGCGCAATTGGCTTTCCTCAGACAAATTCCCTTGAAACGGTGGCTTTGTGATTCGCATTTCCTTGCCTCCGCCACCATTCCTGCACACAAATCCATTCATTTTCCTTATTTCTCAAACAACTTAACTATCCAATATTAATTATTGGAGGGCTCACATGCAATTTTTATTTATTTATTTAATTAAGGGAAAATTATATGTTGTCATCCGAATTAGGCTCATTTCACACGTTGTCATTTAAAACTTTTTTGGTCAACTTACAATCTCAACTTTATGAAATTTGCATTTTGTCAGATATGAATGTTTTTCTGTCAAAATCTTCGCCGAAAAAACATCTCATACAGTGTACATGCTGAATAACATCACTACATTGCCCGTCCCTTAGATATCACATATGCACTGAATGTAATACTTTTCCGACAGAAAATCAACCAAAAAAATGTCATATATGGCAAAATGCAAATTTTACAAAGTTGAGATGGTAAGTTGACTAAAAAAAGTTTAGATAACGAAGTATAAAAATGGTATAGTTCGAATGAAAAAATGTATATACCCTTTAATTATATGCATTACTCCTGATATTGCTCCATTGTTCACAATACATACTAATATAGATATAGGTGTTTAGTCTACTTTTAATAATAATATGTTGTTTCTTTATTTATTTTGAATATATTGATTGATTTAGAAATAATGATGTATTATATACTGAATGTTGCAATCATAATATATTCATTGATTTGGAATTATCGATATATTTTTAAATAAAAGAAATAAATGTACAGATCATAATGACATTATTAATTGTAACTATATATGCATTGTAACATGACAATAAATAAATATATAGCACTTCACACGTTTAAATAAATAATGATATATATATGGTTTGTGTCTGTGTTATGCATGTGAATTATCAATAATAATAAAAAAATTCGTGACATGCATGTAAATTTCACGTGATCATATATAGATTACTTTATCCTTTTCGTATAAAATTGTATTAGTTTTTCTGAGATTTGGACACTGATTGTAAAATCTACATATGTAATAAAAGAATATTACTTTTTGGTCCAAATCAATTGGAATTCAAAGTCCATAAGATCCGAATTAATTCAAATTCTACCCTCATTGTACCCTAAAACGCAACATAAGTCTCAACAAAAACACGGGTTATTTCCTGCGTTGTAAATTAATATAATTTAAAAAATTATAAAAAATAATACTATCTATATACTTAAAATCAAACAAAAACGTAACTTTTGACCATCAACATTCACTATGGTTTTAGTTATATATATGGCCAAAATATTTTGCATGGTTTTTAGATGTGGGTAATGCTTTTGACTTCGTTTGTAGAAGCAACGGCTAATAGTCATTGCATTGTCATAGTTAATTAGTATTCGTCACGATTTATTACTTTAACACCGATAATTAAACATAACAAAATTATGAAAATTGATGAATATACAGATCTATATAGATTCAAATGATGAAGGAAATTACCAGTGGAAAAGGCAAGCATCAGCATGAGGAAAGCAGCAGCAAACATCCTCAGAAAACTGGCCATTTTTCTCACACAGTATAGTGTGTTTTTGTGTATATGTATGATCAGTGCAAGAAAGAGTTGGAATGAAGGCCTATTTATAAGGTTTTGAAGCCCCTCTTACAATATTGGGAAAATCGAAAAGATGGCAGCGAATAAAGGAGAGAGACATCATCAAAGTGTACATATATTACACACATGCACGCACTAATCTTGTCTTCACTTTTTGGACTAAGAACAGCTATAACCTTATGCACTTTAAAGTTGTAAATCTTAATATTCGGTGTGCATGTAAGAATATGTCATGTACTCAATTCCCTTTTTGCATCAAAGCATGAGATCTTGTGGATCTACCCTTTTATATATATATTATTGTATTAATATTTTAATAAATGAGTAATTAAACCATACATCTATTCGACCAATATAATTAAATATTATGAAATAAATTACAATAAAGTCATATAAAGTGAGTACTATTCTCCTCTTTGGTGATTATTTAATATAGATAATTATTCAAGATTTAATTGTTTGTACAATTATGTGATAGATAATTATATATTCAAGATTGATATACATATATGTGTGTACTTTTAATTACATGTTGGTAAAATGATGCATTTTAATCTTAATTTTATTCTATACAATAGAAAATATCCCACGCACCTGGTGGGATTCGAACACATGACCTATAAAATCATGGGGCCTCAGTGTCACCAACTGAGCTAGGTCTCATTGACTCGTTAGCATGATTATTAATGATCAAAGATACTGAATTTGAAGAAAAATAGACTTGTTACATTTTTTATTTTTTTTTTTTTTTGGAAAATTTGTAATTTTGATTTGTAAGTATAGAGGTGACAATTTTAGTCTTGTTGAAATCAATTTTGATAATTTAATTCTGTAATTAAATATAATTAGCAATCTAAAGACAATTTTGACAAAAAAAAAAATCATAAATTGACCGAAAATCCGCAAATTAGCTTGTCACATGCACTTTTCAGTCGAGATTGGTCAAAAATGTCCTCAATTCGCAAATTTTGAAAAATTACATAGCCAAATTATAAAACAACTTCGCATATGATTAACTTTTTTTTTTTAGGTAAAAGCGATGAACTATTATTAATTGAAATAAATCGATTACAAGTACAATCATTCATGTCGACATCAATATCTAACAAAGGTTTTTACAATAATCATATATTGCCCAATAACATCCTACTACAGTAGACAACAACTCATACCATGCAGTAGACTAACTCCTACTATACAATAGACAACATCCCACGCACCTGATGGGATTCGAACCTATGACATCTAAGATCACAGGGCCTCAATTGCGCCAATGAGTTAGGCCTCATTGGCTCGTATATGATTAAAAATTACCACACTCATAATTATTGAATCAAAATTACCTTTTTTATCTTTGAAGAATATGGCTACGTTCAAAATTTCTCAACTTCCCGTTGAAAAAAGAAATCTTCATGGCAAGAAGTACTATTTCAAACAAACATGATCTACCAAAATTTGATCTGTTTCATTCTTTTTTGATATTGTGAAAGTAAATTATTATTAATTAATATGTCTCTAATTAATAAAATTAAAAGGAAAGTGTAACAATCCACAGACACGTGCATATTAGTTACTACATTTGGTATACGAGTCTTATTGCTCTAATAAATTAAAATTAACTTCGTATTATGTACAGCAGAGCTTCGTGGGTGCACGTGCGAATTCATTCTGTGTGCCAAAACTTCAAGCTAACCAATGAAATTATGTTTTTGAACTAAAAATTAACGTTTAATTATACGTCATCACCAATCCTGGCTCTCAGCGGAGGCCGCTGATCGCGTCGCGCTTCCCGCCACCATTCATCTTGTTATGAAACAACAAAAAACCCCCATAATCATTCTGGAGGAGGAATGTATGTAATTTAATAACACTTCTTTTGCGTTTTTCTTTAAGGGCACAAAAGTGTAGCCAAATTATTGTTCGAAAACCGCCCGACAGCGAACATATGCAAGAAGCAAATAGTCATCTCGTGTGTCAGTGCACAAGGCCATAATCAAATAATTAAATTTGCTTGTTAACTGTAGAAAAGCAGAGGGAGAAGGAGAAAACACAAGAGGATTGATGTATAGTGAGAAATACCGAGA
>JACGWL010000630.1:0-153017 GCA_034509725.1 Sesamum angolense
CATATAGGCTGAGCTATTTGTCAAAAAGAAACGCTTGTTCAATGCGAAGACAGAGGTTGATCAGCTTGACAAGGTAAATATTTATTCATGCTTCATTATTTTGTGAGTTAGTTTTGCTTACTAGTTCATGGTATTTTAATCTGATATGGAAATTTTTGTCTAATTACTTGTTTGGTGGTGATATGCAGATATTCAAGATTCTTGGCACTCCAAATGAGACAATTTGGCCTGGCCTTTCTAAGCTTCCAGGGGCCAAGGTGAACTTTGTCAAGCACAAGTACGTATTCATATCTGATATATTCAATTCTTTCCCAAGTTGCCCTCAAAATTTATTTTCTTCTTTTTGCCACTGTTTTCCAAACCAGGCGTCCAGCTTGAAAGGTGCATTCTGGTCTCTTTCCCTGCCTGTCCACTTGGATTCGCCCGCAGCGCTCCTCAGTTGCTAAAATTATTATTGTTGACTCCTCGAGACAAAGTAGGCCATATTGGTACCTTTCCAAGTGTACCAATATTTGCGTCCCCTTTGTCAACTTCTTCTCTTAATGTCAATGATCTGTTCTTTCTTGTGAGAAACAATGGAATCACTCATGGAAAATTAGCGTTACTTATATGAATTTAGATCTTTAAATAAACAATCTCTACCTTGATATCCATCTGAATAGAGATATTCTACTTATACTGCCAGTATTTTACTTTTATATTCTGTTCTAAAAACTTTATGTATTGACTTCGAATCTTCTAATATTAGTTCATTACATAATGAAATAAGGGCATCTAGGGAATAAGAACAGCGATAACTGCTGAAGCAACATCTCAACATGAATGATTTCGGGGGAAAGAACCTCCACTACCCCAAGTCTAGGAGTTATGTGCCAACCTTTTCTCTGCTTCCTCCCCAGCTATGCCGCAGGACAGTACCTTTTGTGTGTTAATTCGATATGTCTGATGTAGCCATATTAGTATGAGAGTTTTACGTATGCTATTTTCGAGTTGGTTTAACATTTGCATTTTTCATGGCGTAAGGAGAGAGCGTAATGTGATAAAACCCTATAAACCATAATAAGAGGTTCAAAAACGTAGAGGAAAGAACCGGGTGCAACTCTGAAGAAGAATCGTATGGCACTGCTGATTTATTTGTTTGCTTAATAGTGCGATTCCACAATCCCTTCGTATTCTAATATATTTCATGCCTCTCATGCAATGATCAATAAGAACAATATGCATAAGGATTGAGAGCTTGTGCAGTATAAGAGGTTGCCAGACCATTCTTTCGTTCCAAAAGCAAATAGCGAATTTATTATAAATGCAGAGCACATCTGATAGAATAAAGATTATAGTGGTGGTGCAAATTTCTGGGTTAAGCTTGAGTTACTGTTATCAGAAAAGATGATATTAGAATGCACGTTGAATTTCGTTCTTGCGCCTTCTTTGGCCTGGACGTATGTATGCCATTCTTTTCAATGCTTGGGTAACCTATTGATTACTAGTCTACCTGAAATGTTGGTCCGCTCAAGGCACGTTCCCATATGTGAATGTTTCTAGTTAATCCTCCGTACACGTGTGTATCCATTATAATAAATTCATTGTTTTCTCTGTATAATCGAATTCTGTTAAACTGTATTGTTGTCCATAATAATCACAACATATGTTTTAGTCTTAATTGCTGCTAGTTGACCTATCGTTGTTAAAATTTCGAATGTTTTAATTGTGTTTGCAAGAGATGGTTGATGTAATAGTGGAGGGACATTTCTTAGCTTTCACTGCAGAAGAGATTATGGACATGTGAGAGTATAACGACTCTAAGATGGTACAATAGATTTTAAGCTACCATTGTCCATATGGATGTTAACTCGGAGGATCAGATTTTGTTCTGAGTTGATTGTTAGAATGGTATGTTCTCGGACCAAACTTAGGATCATTACCTGGGCGATTATTGAATCTCTTACGTTTACAAAAATGTATCTTTCTATATGTGTTTCTGACATTATTTGCATGCATTCACTCTTTTCATGCCTGAACCACAGGATTTCTTGTAGTACCTCTGATCCGTTCAATTTAATAAATAAATGCTTGTTTTCCGTGTTATCAGTGCTCCTAGTCCTGAGTTGTAAATGTCCAGCCGTAATAGAAAGTCTTTGTTTTGAGTGTTTATGACTTGCTTTCTTCTTAGTCTTTTAGTTATAGAATTGGTACTTATTGCAATTCTAACATCAGAATTTTGGAAGTCTTGATGATAAATAAGCTAGATTTCCGCATTATTAAACATCTGAGGAAAATTTTTTGGATTTTTTCCATTTCCCCATTTAAGATTTTAGTGGACAACACACATAAATTCTCTTTGCAATTGATCAGTTTGAGTAGTCTGAAATAGAGTCAGTTTGTTTTAATATCACACCTCAACAATTTGGAGATGTAGGTTGGTTGCGGCAGTGTGAAATCGAGCATGATACGTCATTTTCACTGCCTTGTTTTTTAAGGGCCGGCTTTTCTAAATCTCGCTATTAAATATTGATAACCACATAGACCAAAATACAGTGGAACTGGGGTGGATATGTATTTGGCATGGGTTACTAATGCATCAGATAAAGAGGTTACTTGTTTCATGTTGGTGAATGAGTGTATCTTTTCTATTTATTTCCTCTTATTATTATCCCTGCCAAGTTAATTGATATGATATGTCAATTATCTTTACTTTAGATTGGGTCTTCCTCCAAGAAAGCTGTACTTTGATGAGCTTGTATCTGTCGTTCTCAGCTTTAGGCAAACAAGTGCTCTTGCGTAACCTATGTATATAGCCACTTAGAATAATGAAATTATGTTTCCCTGCTCCATAGCTTTAATGCTCTGAGGCAATGTTTTCAACCTTTATGACATTCATCTGAAATGTCACTGCAGTATCCAAGCAAGCAGGTTGAGGAGCTCACTTACACAACTTGGCCCTCATAGAAACCAAGTTAAAATTTCGTTTCTACATTTTTTGTCCCTGAAGCTCTAGAGGTACATTGCCATGTTTCTTGTTGTAATTTAGGTACACTGCTATGTTTATTTGTATACTTTTATGGTTAATTGTTTTTCAAGTACCTTTTTTGCTTAAAACTAGTGTGTATAATTCATCATATGTTTTATAATGTATCAGTTATCCTGATTCAGTAGAATCCTAGACTTCTTATTTTGCAACTTATTAGGAAATCATGCAACATGTGATAAAGAAAAGCCTCAATATTGTTCTTTAGACTGCATGCACTTCTCTATTCTTCCTTTTCTCTTGGCTATCAGTGGGATTTAGGAACGACTTGATGAATTTCTCTGCTTTAGTTGATGACAGTTTGTAGTGTTATATGTCTTCATTTAGTTTATTGATTAGAGTTGATATATGGGCTGTATGCTGCTAAGGTGCAATACCCGTTGTGTTGCATCAAACCGTCATAGCTTTCACCTTCTGCCCTTTTTTCGTTGGAGCTTAACCTATTTGTTGTTGTGTTATTTGTTGTTTCTCTCAATTCTACTAAGTATCAACGAACTGATACAGACATTAAAATATTTGCCGTCCATTGTTTGTGGACCTTATATATGTTTTATTGACATATGCATTTCTTTAAAAATCAAGTTGTGTGGATGCCAGTCTCTTTCTATGTTCTGTATTTTCGTTCTCAGTTTAATGAATATTTTTTCATATTCTTTGTAATGGCGGTGTATGACTATTGCTTTCTGTTCAACAATCCCAGTATACTTTGGTCATCTTTTTTTCTGTTGAATATGAATGAATGTATTGCAATGCCTATATGGTGTGTAGGTCGCTTCAAAGCTCTCTTATTGCTGATCAACAAATTGAAGCTGTGTTGACTGTGAACTGAGAGCCCCAATGTAAAAAATCGAGAAAAATTTGGGTGTGAATGAAGGGATATCCCTTAAGTTGGTTAGTTTTATTCATGACCATGTCCCTGATCTGACAGGTAATTGTTTCTAGTTGTGTAGCTCACGTAATTGCTTCTTGTGTTGTCTAATCGCCGCTTAGTGATTAAGTATTGTGACAATATGCTAGCATACTAGCTTAAGTTCCCTAGCAATGTACGACACTCTGTAAAATCACTAAGGATACTCTTGTTTGATTACCGCAAGTCGGCTGACTTGTTCCGCACTGTTTGTTGCAGTCGCTCCATTGCTAAGTGTTCTAACTTTGCTCAGCTGCCGTCCACTGTAGATTGATTCATCGGTTCCCTCGTGGTGCTATTCCTGCACAAATTGTCAAAGGTTTAATTCAACAAGAGTGTGTATTATTTGGTAATTTGGGATCACTATGTGCTCAGTTCGTAAATAGTGGCAATAACATGTGCATGTGTAATTATTAGAACGAAGTCTGATCACCTTGCTTTTAGCTGTTAGAATTGTTATGTGAGATTTACTGAGTGTATCCGTTATATATCAATATATCAATGTTAATATCCTTATGTATCTTCGAGTGATTTACTGAGATCTTTCATTAGAATTTGTAAGGCGTGAATTGTTCTTGCTACTTGTTAATATTTGAATTAAAAGTCGCCCAACGAGTTCTCTATATATGATATATATAGTAATTGAATGAAATTATCCATGTGATATCAACTATGATTATTCTTCAAGTATAGCAATGGGCACCTCGCTGCATTTATAGATAAATAATATATATTGCTTGAAGTATTTATTAGATCATTAGACAGAAGTTTTCTTGTCCAATTTTCTTGTTTAAGAAATTGCACAGAAATCTCCTTGATCTACCCCAAACTTATTTGTTATTAGTAAAAGGCTTGAGGTCACAGGCGTTATTTTATCTCATCCTCAGTCCGAAGGTTCCCTGTGAACAGCCTCATTTTTCAACGAAACCAGAAATTCATGCATGCATGTTTCTGATGCTCGTAATGCACTTTGCGCAAGTTGATTCAAAAAGTATGACCTGTTGTTCTTTGTATAGACAGCAAATTCATCTGGTGGTCTAGCGACTGAGTTGCAGCTCGGATTATTATCACCTGTTTATTTGAGGAAGTTATTCGAGCGCTTGGGAGCAACATATATTAAATTAGGTCAGGTTAAGTAGAGAATAATGGTGCTTAATATTATTCTTGTTCTTCGTCTTCCCCCCCCTCCCCCTGTATTTCATTGTTCTTTGCTTTTCTTTCTTTGCATTTCGTTTCTTTCTTCAATATGCATCATTTATTCTGCGTTCTGATCAATTTTCAATATTCTTTCCTCCAGAGTATCCTCCACGGAGTTCCTTCCTCCAGAGTCTGTTTTAGTTACAGACTGCTCCTTAGTCCCGTTCGCTACAGAGATTCAATCTACTCTTTCGTCCTTCCCGAGTTCGGATTGGAGTTAGGCACCATTGATATGTATTTGAGTACGTGGATCCCACGCCAATAGCTTCTGCTTCTATAGCACAGGTTTGTATGATTGTGTTTCTTTTCGATACATCGTTTTGTGTGGTATTATTACCATAAGGTTTTAAGTCATTTACTGTCAAATACAGACCATGTATTGAACAATGAACTGCATGCTTTTGATTTTCAGGTGCATGGTGCTAGGATAAGGGACACCCAAGAGGATGTAGTTATTAAGGTGCTAAAACCAGGAATAGAGGACATCTTGGTGGCAGATTTGAATTTTGTGTATATTGTTGCACGGATATTGGAATTTTTGAGTCCCGACCTAAGCCGAGCATCTCTGGTACGGTGCTGGTGATTGCTATAAATGGTTATATTTTTCCCTTAAATACAAATCATTGTTTTCTTATCATTGATGCATACATGGCTTTAATAGCTTTCTGAATGACACTCTGGACCCTGATCATAAAGATTCAGAAGCATATTTATCCTTGTATCATGAAATCATCACATCTGAGAAGCTTGTGTTCCAGTTATAAGTTCATTTGGGCATGTGTCATGTTTTCTTCAATGGATCCCACAAATTCCAGCATCTTGCCTCACTTCTTTATCATAAGATTTCATTACAAAGAAAAATTAAATGCACCTTAATTGACGGGTGGGGAATGGTTTTTAATATGTTGACCAAAATTATGTTTGTTTTGCTTTGCTACCTCATAAATCTTAAGTGCGTCAGGTTTGATTGAAGCATACGTGAATTTTATTGTTGAATTTTGTTTTCTAGAATTTTATCAATTAGGTCTTTTGAAGTCATAAGTTCCTGAACATGTCATCCGTCTAGATATATGATGCTGCAGGCTTTCGTTTGTTTGTTATACTACATATTTTCCGTTCCTTTTAGTTCTTTGGAATTGTATTGCCTGAACTTTTCTAAAACAGAGGTCCATATTATAGGTTGCTATTGTCAAAGACATAAGGGAGTCAATGCTTGAAGAGGTTGACTTTAAGAAGGAGGCTACAAATGTTGAGTCCTTTAGGAGATATTTGGAAGCTATGGGCCTAATGAGGCAGGCTACAGCTCCAAAAGTATACCAGCAGTACAGTACTAGACGGGTCCTTACAATGGAGAGACTTTATGGAGTCCCACTCACAGACTTGAACTCCATAAACTCGCTTGTTCCAAATCCAGAGACTAGTCTTATAACTGCCTTAAATGTCTGGTGGGACTGAATGTCATAATAATTGCAAATTATATACTCAATTTCATGACTGAACCATCTGATACACACACACACACACACACGCATATTCATGTGTATGTTTATGCAAACCTGCAGGTTTGGTAGCTTGCTTGCATGTGAAACCTTTCATGCGGACGTACACGCAGGCAATTTGTGGTTATTACGTGATGGTCGCATTGGGTTCCTTGATTTTGGTATGTATATTGTTATTTTCTTTATTTTTTTGTTAATACTCCTAATGACTCCAGACGACTTGGAATCTGGTACCTGGACCTTTAAAATCACACCAATTGTAATGTGATCAACTCGTTTAATCGTATTTTGCTTTGGTCTTGTCTCCCAGTGGGTTTTATCTCCCTTAAAAAACCCTACTGGAAACTGCTGATGATGTTAGCATCTATGATTTGCTAAAAAGGAAAGCGTAACAGTTCTTTCTTTGGTCTCTGCCTGTAGCTTTAACAGTTCTTTCTCTGGTCCGTGTATTTGATGCGTGGACCTCCTTTTACTTAAGCATAGGGTTTCCAATGTAAAATTTTAGCTCAAGTTTGTGTTACCATGGGGCATCACATGATCTTTAACTGGCTTCTCTGTTCTTCCTTGCCAACTTGTTTAATGTTTTCTAGTCAAGGAAATCCACTGCTAGAATTTCCTGGCCGCACACAACCCCTGTCAAAGGCCCTGGAATGGTGCTAAATACTTTTACCATGAGAATTCCCAAAAAATGCAAATGCTTTGTTTCTTTCTTACACATCATACTAGATATCATGCATTAAGCATTATGGTTTAATCTGATACATAGTCATGAACTTTTTCTTTGATTCATATCATGCTAGAGATTTTCAATTGTTTCATTTTATGAGTGGTTGTTTAAGATCACTTACTATGTCTTTGCATTAGTGAATCAAGGTTTAGCAATATCATTAGAAATGATTCTCGATATTTTATTTAGTCCAAAATCTTGACCTTTGGACCAGAATTTCCTGTCTTTTTAGATGTCTGAAGTATGATACACAAGTACAGAAACTGTACAGAATTCTACTTTTATATTCTTGATTGGGTTCTATTTCAAAAAAACTGAAAGCATTGTCAATAAAGAACCAAATCTAGATTTCCTCAAGTTTGCATGTGATTGCTGTCCTTTTGATTATTGGATTAGATTACCTTGTGGCCTTTGATTGCTGGATTATCAAAACCATTTATAATGTGTGTCCAACTGAATAACGAGGTATAAAATTGGTGTAATGTGCTAAACAGGAATTGTTGGGCGAATTTCACCCAAGACATGGGCTGCCATGGAAGTATTTCTACAATCACTAGCAACTGAAGAATATGAGTCCATGGCCTCATCCTTGATCGATATGGGTGCTACAAGCACAGACGTGGACTCAAAGGCCTTTGCAAGAGATCTGGAAAAGATATTCTCGTCCATACAGGCAAGCAATTGTGGTTATTCTGGCTTTCCTTTTATCTGATAGAAGGTCATAGAAGCAGAGCTCCATACTTCGAGTATGATTTCAATTTTGAATTAAAAACCAAAATTATTTGTCTCAAGTGAAAACCAATGTTAGCAATTCCAAACATTTGAACATTTTTTTATTGCCAGCCACAATTGCAAATGGTACAAAAAATACTAATGGACTGAGCTGCATTTTCTAGTATGATTCAGGTTAATTTGAATCAATAATTTTGACTGCATAGGTCACCATATAACAAGCATAAGTAGGAAGCGTGATAGCTTAGATTGTGGTTTCAAACAATCTGAAGGATGTCTTGCGCAAAAGCAATAGGTGGTGTGCTTTATACATTGAAATATTTAACTGCCTGGTCAATGTCAATTCACCGAGATTCACCAAGGAAATTTACTAATCGCTGCCTTGTGAAATTATCATTTGTGAAATCAAGCACTGTTGATGTTACATATATTTGGAAAGGAGGGAAATGGATAAAGTGTGATAACCAACAAAAAATACAGCGGGATCCACTGGACCTCAAAAGTGGTTTATGTTTGAGAACACTATTTCTCTGATTTCATTCATCAGATGTTAACTCATTGTATCTGATGTATTCTCACAGGATTTGGATACAGAGATCATTGTTGCTGCGGCTAGGGAACCAAATACAAATGCAACTGCAGTTTCTGCCAATCTTCTTGTTGATGAGAGACAAATGAATGCCCTATTTCTTGATGTGGTAAGATGTTGGGTATTTCTCTGCCAGTTCTCGTTTTGGACATTTAGAGGTAGTGCACTGATTTTTCACGAGACTTGATGCTTTTTTGCTTAAATAGGCTTTTACAACCAGCTATTTATTCTACTGGGTGGTGCTTCACTCATAGGAGCCTCAAGAATTGACGTATAATAATCATTAAATCATTTGGACCCTATCAGCTACGAGTGTGTGCTCTATGCCGTAAAGTCTTTGGATGTATTTCTCCGACCAGTGTTTCCTATCCTGTTAATTATAAACTTGTCATAGTTGGGACAAAAAGCTGGTCCAGATCTAACTTCACCCTCCACAGTTACCACATCCAAATTACCTTCTATTGGGGCCGTCTGCCAGATGTTAATTTGCATTATTTCTCCTTCACATTATATTCAGATAGACCATTACCATCTATTTCTTGAAACATTAGCTTCTATCATTTGCCGCTCATATTTCTGATCCGTGCTGCCCGTATGTTGTATAGGTTCGAGTTAGTGAATCGTACGGTCTAAGATTTCCTCGGGAGTTCGCACTTCTTATGAAGCAGCTCCTGTATTTTGACCGGTACACAAGACTATTGGCTCCCAATTTGAATATGCTGCGGGACCAGAGGATCACCATTGTTTCAAATCAGAGAAGCAGAAATGAATACCAGTGAGGTTAGTATAGCTGCCAATGTAAATTTTACTGGAGATGATCTCTTCTTTTGGCTGATTCTGTGAAAATGAATGTATATATAAATGTATACATGTATGAAGCATTAGTTCCAGTTCAGATTCCTACGACATACTTGAAAGCATTATAGAATATGTAACATAAACAAGGATAAAGCTGCTGGTGATCATCTTTTTGTCTAACCCCAGTTCACATTCCCAGTATATATGTATGTATTAGGCATTATCATCTCTGTCTTGAAACATTATTTTTCAAAAGCTCTCAATTAGTTATAAACTACCCTCTCAGTTGAGATGATGATAAAAATAAAATAAAATAAAATAATAATAATAATAAGAATAAGAAGAAAGAAAGAAAAAAAAGTGCAAAGCTTGTATTGATTTTTTTAAAAAAGAAGTGTTTGGGTCAAAATAGAAATATTATTATGAAAGGAGGGGAGTATGCAATACAATCAAGAATACCGGCAGAATCCGTCACAGCTGTAAAATCCACGTGTCAGTACCGACAAAGGGGACACAGTTTCACAGCTGTAATAATAACGTCCACAGGCGCACAACAGATGTAATGGTGCGGGGCCCACCTACGAACTGGCTCAAAGAATATACCGAGAGTTTGAGTTTCTGTTTTGGCCTAAAACCGATGGCGATGATGATGGCTATTTCCAAAATTATGCAATCGCATTAAACCATATTAGATATTGCAATTTTTTTAAATAAAAAATCATATTAGATATTTAGATATATTATATATATTAAACATGTCTCCGGTGATACTAAATGTAGATTGTTACTTATGTAAAACAATCATAAGATTGCACTATTAATATAATATAAAATCATGCAATTCAGTGTATTTTTATCAACGTGATTACTTTTCTTAAACAGAATTTGATTTGCTTAATTTACTCAAATTATACAATATTTGCATATTTATTGGATCAAAAATATCCATATCATAATATAACAATTTCCCCATTGCTATTGTATGACACCATAACACAAATAACATAGAAGCAAATAGCAGCATTGAGATTCAAGATGCTGCAAGTTCACATAAAACATTGGGATATAGCGAAGCAACTAAACGGAAAGGGATGTCTAAACAAATACACATTAAGGCATATATATATCAGGATTACCAGATCTATGAGACCGCAGCTGTGGGGCGCTTGCCTATAACATATGCATGTCGTAGTTCTGCATATGCACTTTTGAAGTGGTCCACTGAAAAACACAGCTGCCTTATAGCTTCTCGTTTTTCCTCAGCCGCTTCAGAAATCACAGCTGCCTTGATTTCCACCTCTTTCTGTAGCTCATCAATTTTGGACTTCAGTTCAGCTGTTAGCTTGTTTGCACAATCGGACCCTTCACTTAGCCGCTTGTTTTCAGAATGTAGGTCGTGCAGATTGTGCTCCAAACATTGAATTTGATTGTCCCGAGCACTTAGGTCAGCAGTGAGTGACTGTAACTTGGAGTTGAGTTCATCTTTTTCGGCCATTAGCATGTCGAACTTCAGCTTCAGCCCATCCATATCTTTATTCAAAGTGTCCACTAGTAATTTTTTCTTGAAAAGCTCTACATGCAGATCTTCAATTTCAACTTGCAAACTGATTTTTAAAGCTAATTGGTTTTTTTCCATCTCAAGTTTCTCAGCTTCGCATTTCTTGAACAGATCAGTTAAGAAGTTATATTGCATCTGCTGTTCTTTGGTTAGTGCCTCATGCAAAGCCAAACTTTCTGACAACTTGGAAACAGAGGATTCTAGCTGCCATTTCTCCAGAGCGAAATTTCCTGAAGCATCTTGTAGTTCAGCATTCAGTTTCCGTATCTCAAGATCAGAATCCGATAACTTTGCTGTGTACTTTACTACACTCTCCTGTAACTCCTGAAATTGCCTTTTCTCAAACTCAAGTTTGGCTTCCAAATCAACTACTTGCCTTTGGAGCATCAAAGATCTTCTGTTCTCCTTTTCAATTTCAGCTTCATGCAACTTAATCTGATTCTTTTCTGAGACAAGCTGGGCCTCCAGACTACCCATTTTGGCCGTGACTGCTTCATTATTTTGTAGTTCACTCTTCAATTTGGCAATTTCTTCTTCTGCAAACTTAAACTTTTCCTTCGAAACCTTCAATTCTTTTTCATAGTTTGTGATTTGTCTGAGTAGCGTTTCATAATCTCCACAGTTGTGCTCTTGATCAGTCAGGGCAGCCACACCTTCCATCTCTGTTTCCAGATTTATGTTGTCATGTTTCAACATCTTGGCAGAAGGCCGGGAGCTTGAATGCTCATTACGGGATGAGAAGTAAGCCTCTGAATCGGAATCTGATGACAATGATGAAGATTCAGAACCTTCATTTGGAGTTGCATCTGAAATTCCACCACCAGAACTTAGAGAAAAATCAGAACCAACTACTTGGCCTTCAGCATTGTGCATCACCAGCTTCTTCTCTGGAGTTACGAAAGGAGGTTGAGGGCCAAGAGTGGTTTTCTCATAATTCTTTATTTCATTTGCTGATTGGATATAACTACTCAATTCTCCTGTCAACTTATTGTAGTGGTCAGCGAGCAAATGGTGCCTCTGGAAGATTTCCTTGATGCGAGCAACTAACTCAGACTGCTTTGAATGATTACCATCAACATTCTCCACAGGAAAATCTCCATTTTCAATCAAAAGTAGCATTTCTTTGATACTCTGATCAAGACCTGCAACAAGGAACTTCAGTATATATCTTTATGTGCACTTTCTATTCTTGCTTTTCATTTCTCTTTGAGCATGTCATTATGACAGTTCTCTAGGTATAGTGGATTTAAGGTGCTAAGGTAAACAACAGATACAAGCAGCACAATATCACATATCAAATTAGTATATTTAGAAGTGTTATATAAGACTGTCTTCTTCTATAAATATAAAAATGGAGTGAGAGGTTTCTTTAGATGCTTACCCTCAACATTTTCTGCAAGCCATTCAGAGTTCCCCAGACGAATTTGACTATTCCACCACGGTGAATCCAAAGTCCTCTCTTCAGTCTCCATCTTTACCCTGCTTACAAACATTAAATGAGTCAGAGACCTAAGAAAAATTCTGACTTTATTCATCCCGCTTCAATTAGCAAATTTAAAGCAGCAGAACAACAGTGAAATATTCCGTGATTATATGAACTTGCACAAAACTTCCTGAACCAGGTATTAAACAAAACACAATTGCAATAAGCTTCCTGAGACGAAAGCCTGGAGTATAAAAAACTCTAAAGAATACAGATCCAGTGATGCAGGGATCTGGTGCTGAATTACCACACATCAGAAAATCTAACAAAACTAGAAAAGAAGACCAACAATTTGCCCAATGAGTCCTGCCATGTCCAGTCTGATTCCATTTTTCAATATGAAACAAATTTCACCCCGAGAAGTATAAAAAGCCCATCTCAAATAAGAAGGAATGCTCTCTCATGTTCATTCTATGTCATTGCTCAGGTGAAGATTACTACAAATACAAGCCAAAAAGTACTGGATTTCTTTGTTTCCATAAGTCTTCAACAAGATCCGCTCCAATAAATTTGGACTACTCGTAAGTTTTTCATACTTCAAACTCAATGAAAAACCAATTGGTTTCATGTCGTTTCTCTTCAAATATGTGACAATTACCTGCTCCTCTACTCTAATAATAATCCAAACTAGTGAACAAAACCTCAGCCGAAAAAGAACAAAACCTCAGCAAGTACAGAACCCAAAAAAAAAAAAAAACTGAGAACCACATTTCAGAGAACATTTAATCCGAAACCAGAGGAGCAAAACACAACAGATCATCGCGCTACACGCTGACATAATGTTTCCAAGTACTAAAACTAACACAGAGACAGATCAACAGCAAATAAAATCCCGAGAAAACACGGCTTACTCCTCAACAACAACAGACAGCAGACAACCGATCACACCATAACCACGTAAAAACTAACCAAAATTCAGAATACAAAACCGAAGAAAACGGAGTCGCTTCTGAACTCACCTGGAATTAGAAGCACCAACAGAGAAAGTTGAAGCAGAAAAAGGAAAATGGATTTGCGGAGAGAGAGAGTAGAAAAGTTTAAACAAAAACAAGAGGAAAAGGATGAGGGAAGAAAAGGAGTGGCCTCACCGCACAATCACAATCACTCTCTCTCTCTCTCTCTCGGGACTCAAAAAGAGGGAAATAGTAACATCAATCCCAATTTTGGGGCCATGTTTCCCGCCTTTAACGTTCGAATCCAATTTCAATTTTTGGGAACAGGAAAAAAGCGAACCGCGTCTTTTTATATTGGGATTTTTTTTCACTCAATTATTTAAATAAATATGATTTGCTTCTTGATTTACAATTTATTTACACAAATTATTTATATCTTTTAGATAATTACACATGCACTCACCAAAATATCATTATTACTTATACAAATCATTATTTACTTTTTTTTTTAATTACAGATACCCCCTAAAAATATTAGCATCGTTACACAAATTACTCCTATATTTTTAGTTGTTATGAATAATTTTTGTAATTATACAAAAAATACGAATAATTTGTATAAATAGACCATAAATTATGGGGTGTAAATGTAATTATCCCCAATTAAAATAATGTAGTAATATGGGGGCCCTAAAATGTATTTTAATTTTAGGGTAAATTATGTTGATACGTCCTAAAATCAAACAAAAAATACACAAATATCTTATATTTTCCTGTAAAATGACAACTAAACTCCCTGTTCAACAGCAAAACTTTGCACGAGCACTCTCTGAAAAATATTATATTAACACCCCTCAGTGGGTGTAGCTACAATTTTACAAAAGATATATAATGTTTGCGTATTTTAAACTAATTACAAAGAGTGTTCAAGTAATATATCTTTAAATCTGCAATAAATGATAATAGAAATAGTGAGAGATTGAAAAAAATAAAATTTTAAGTAATAAATTACGATTGCCTGTAAAACATACTTATACTAGTTTTAAAAAAACATACATCACATTAAGTACAATCATGATAAATCATTTATTTACATAACACATCACATCAATCATCATCGTGCACTATTGTCTCACATTTAGTTACGTACTTAAAAAATAATCTTATCTCAATCAAACTCATTTCTTTTCGTTTAGATGAAATGAAATGAAATAACAAATAATTACAGTCGTAGTTACATAAATCAAATCATATGAAGATTAATAAAGCAAATGAAAGTAATTATTTTATTTTGGAAATAATTATTTGCAATGTAATAATTGATTCCAATAATATTGAAGGGAAATTGTTTGATTATGGTTTGGCAGAAAACTGGTATCCATGTGGATAATAATGATCCAAAAACCAAAAAACACAAAGAAAATACCAAAAAGATAAGGTAGATAAATGGCAATTATTAGGGGTAATTTGGGTAGAAGAGAAATATCCCGCCATAATTCAAAAACAAGACATTTATATAACTACATTCCATTGACTAAAAGATGAAGCATTAGGGCCACCCTTGACAACAACTTCATTAAACCTTTTTTTATTATTTTTAAAGAATTACACTGTTCTTCTTTAAAAATTAGTGTAATTAATAAATTCTTTATGGTTTAAAAATTTACACTTAATACCTCTAAATTTTATTGTTGTTTAACAAATAGATCAACTTGATAGTCAAAATTCATCAAATTTGCTGATTTTTAAAATAAATATTGAATGAAAATCCATATTTGTTCTGAATTAACTAATTAAAAATAAAAAAATCTCATACTAATGCATATGAGGATGTATATTTTGATTTAAAATTTTGTTCCGACATCTTATCACAATTTATAGTATTTTTTCTCATGTATATCTTATTAAAAAAAAAAAATTTGTCAAGAAATTTCCAAACCAGCCCATCCTTGATACCTTTTTGGGCCTTTTAACTCATTGAACTAGAATAGGGCCATTTTAAAATTATTTTATTCATTGATTTTTACTATATTACTATAATTTCGATAGGGATGGGAATGTGTTAGGAATACAATCCAAATTTACGTCCGACGCGGTTTTTGCACGCATAAATTTTCAAGTCTAATCCAAAGTAAACACAATATTTATTCTAATGGTAAATAAAATAAAATTACATACTTATAATATGAGTACGTGTAATTTTCATGCCCACGCATACGAACCAGAATATAAATTATTCGATATTCATACTCATTATATTTATGCTTATAATTCTATTTTACTATCACACGACACGTCTAATACATTGATCGTTGTATATCAATATTAATAATAACTACTTATTTTTATGTATTAAAAAAATAAAAATAACAAAGTAGTGGATATATATTGCAAAGGGTGAATATCATTGCATCACTGTCCCGCACTAGCTAGCTAGCAGAGGCGGAGAGACAAACGTCCACTTCCTCTCTCACTCTTCTCCAGACGAAAACACACACACGGGTGTGTGTGTTTGCTTTTGGTGAGAACGCCCACGCCCACGAGCACATCACATGGGACTGCCAGTGTACTTTGCCAACTTTCATCAGTTTTTTCTTTGCTTGCTCTATTATTTTCAGACCCCAATGGGGTTTTGATTGCTCAAAGTGAGACACAAAGCAAAGTCCTTTTTCAGTTTCAATGCCTCACACCCCATCATCATCCACTTCTGCTTCAACACTTTCTTTTTATTAACATTAAGGTCTGATGTTATTACACGTACGCTTTTTATAGTTTAGAAAATTACATCTGAACACTTTTAAAATTTGCTTCCATCTAACAAATAAATATTTCAGTTAGTAAAATTTTACCGAATTTGTTGATATTAACAAAAAAGTTGAAAAAAGAATTTGGATTACCCCTGTACGTTTTCACACGTTAATGTATGTGATGTGGTATACCTTCATCGTTACAAGGGTGGTCTAGTTGAAAAAAAAAAAATTTGTTTGACCTGCAATAAGTCAGTAATAAGTCAATCAATTGTAAATATCAATTATCATTTAGATTTTTTGTTAATATCAACAAATTCACAATTTTGACTGACGGAGGAACTTATCTGTTATATGGAAACAAACTTAATGGTTGTTAAATGTTATTTTTTAAACAATAAAAAATTTATATATACTTACAACAAATTTCAGAAAAAAAGAGAGTGTGATTATTCTAAGACCCTAAATAATAAATTACTACAAGACATACATACAATCAAGCAAGGCCACATATTCACCCAATTATTCGTTGTTATTTATTTTTTCCTTAATTTACAAATGATATGAAAGACTTACATTATATAATCTTTAAAGAAACAAGGGATTATATTATTAAACCATCCTTGTAAGATTTTTTTTTTAGATGAATAAAGGTAATTTGATGAGTCAATCGACAATAAAGATAGATTTTTGGTTAAATTATTTTTGCGAATAACAATAAATTTGATCATTTTTAACTAATGAAATAATTTATTTACAAGATAGAAATAAAATATTAGAAATTATAAATATAATTTTTTAAATTACATAAAATATACGTATAATTACAGTAAATTTTAGTGAGGGTGGTGTAATGATCCAAAAGAAGGTTTTCTCGAAACGCATCATTTAATACATTAGGTATTTATCTTATATTATGTGGAATTATAATAATTTAGTGTCTATTATTATTAATTAATTTAGATCGTGATATATGATATATCATGTTTATTATAAGACGTCGAAATCCAAAATAAAATATTACAAAACATTTTATCATACATTAAGTGGAAACTTTCAAAAGAAGTTCAAATTTTAAATACATCGATATTTCAAAATTAACCAACATATAATTATAATATTCAGTACTCAATACATTAATATTTCTAAAACAATCAATAATTTTAAAACAACCAAATATTACTATTAAAAATAGACTAAATACCTGTATTCCTAAAATTTAAACTCCCAAAACCTCAACCTCAATTCCTAGGGTGGGAAACTTTGAAGGTTGAAAAACCTATCACTGTCCACTTCCGGTCTGAAAAATAAGGTTTTATTTAATGATGAATGATTCCATTTGTAGATCCTTATGATGTGGGATCATCCTGAAAACCTGTACTAAGATAGCTACATCTCACCATGTTCCATTGATGCACTTTCACACCATTCAAAAACGCCACTTGCCATGATTATGAATAATTGATGTGTATTATTTCTCAAATTTAAATTTAAATTATTTTATTATTTATAAATGAAGTTATATATATGCGCGTATGAGTGTAATATTCAACGCACGACACAAAAAATACGATGGAAAGTCATCCTCCTTATTTTTTCATTGGAGAAATAAGTCGTGATTTTCCATATTTATATTTGGGAATTGTCAAATTTTGCAAGAAAAAGAAAATCAAACAAGTGTGTCAAAATATTAAAAAGAAATTACAGCAACCTCCAATAAGGTTCGATATTATTGTGAATAACGCTTATTGTTTAAAAAATTACAAATTATTCTTTTAAATGAAAACATAATTACGTAGGTTGTTATGTATTGATTAAATTTAGACAGTAAGGTTTTTATTGTTATGTAATGTTTATTATAAAAGTAGACAAAAACTGAAAAATTCAGGTCTAAAAAAGTAAAAGGAAAGATGAAAAGATGGAAAGCTCAATTCCCCATGAAAAGGAAATCAATCATTTTGCACTTACTTTCTCACGCTTTTCTTGAAGATCATCTTTATGAAAGAAAGAAAAAAAATAATTTATCAATTAATATAAATTTTTAAAAATTAAAAAATTAGATAATTATGGCTTCACAAAAATTGATGGAGCTGTATCATTAACGATCGTTCATGAGTATGAATTTTTTTTTTTATTTAGTATAAATATAGATTAAAATCTGGTAAAAAATAAAATAAAAATCTATAGCAATTTTACATTGCGGTTGACTTTATTTATTTTTATGTTTGACCTTTAGTGAGGTGTTGCAACACATGGTGTACTTTGGGAGCCGTGAGCGAAATTTTTGTGAAGTAAAAGTGATGAATTATTATTATTTAAATAAATTAATTATAATTATTAATATTAAAAATTTATATTTAAAAACTATCAACAACTATAATAAACATATACTAATTATTAATGTCATATATCTTCAACAACTATTATTAAAATAAAATAATTAATCATATTCCCCTTTTATGTTTAATTGTAAGTTTACTTTAATTTTATAAATTTTGACCAACGAGATTCAAAATCAAACGACCGCCCATCATTTATTTTTCTTGGCAAATATATATATATATATATATATATATATATATATATATATATAACAGAAATTTCTTTAATTTTTGTAAAAAAAAATAGAGAGGGATAGTGAAAAATCCAAAATATTTTTTTATATTAAATAAAAAAAATTTAATCTAAATTAATCATAGAACAAATATAATTTGTCATGTGATTATTTTTTTATAAATTATATAATAACTATTTTTATTTAATATATAATTAAATTTAATCAAATTCGATTTAAATTGGAATTTTTACGTCATATGGCGAGGGTAAGGGGAACAATTGTACGTAGGCCCCCAGCCAGCTTATCTGATAGACAAACAATCAAATTACCTCTTTAATATTCACATAAGGACATGTGCTGTCGGCCTGCAATCTCCCCACAATCATCAGATTAATAACAAAAATCACTGTAATTAATAAAATAAATGTCGAAAAGCTGACAACTTGTTTATAAAATTATTTGGCAACAGTATTTTGTACCATGATTTGGGTTTTGATCCGCTGGCTCTGTTTTATTACGAGGTTGATTTGGGCGGATACGGAATTTTATATTATATTTAATAGAATAAATTACAATTAACTCATTTTAAGTTTGACATAATTACAAATACCCCTCGTTGTTTAAAAATTACAAATATCCCTTATGTTTAATGAAATTATGTAATTATCTGATGAATGTGTAAAATTATCAACTTTGTTCTTACTGTATTATGAAATCTATTTATTTTAAATAATTTACGTCATCTTTTAATAGATAATTTTATCCTTCACTTTTATTAATTGCTCGATTCCTTTTAATTATACTGTGTTGTGAAATTTCCATTTCTCTACCCAACCATTATTTTGAGGTAAATCAATAGAATTACAATCAAATTTGACAATATCTCACATAAAAATGTTTGTAGAATCCAACACTCACGCATTATTAGCAAAAGTATGATTTTTCGCTACAATTAATAATTATATATAGTTAGAAAAATAAAATCGTTGCAAATATGATACAACCACAGCTTTGCAACGACCATTGACCGTTGTTTCTTCAGGTATAACCAAAACATTAATCATAGCTAAAACCATGACAAATATTTTGATTGTAGCTAAAAATCATAGTTCACAACGGTTATTGATTAACAATGATAAAAAATTTAAATTTCATATTATCTTAAATTTTAAATTTAACTTTATTTAGCCGTGGTTAATAATATTAATTTATAATAATTTTAAATTATGTCATTTATAATGCTATAAAAGTACTAAATGTCCAAAATATAGAAGTTTTGGTTGAGGCAGCTTTCTACATTGTGCACTAACCGTCCAAAGTGCATTATTACATATCAGACTACACCAACTATAAGGACAACAATTGACTCATCAATACACACACACACACACACACACACACGGACGCCAAAAACAAGTGAATTGTAGAGGGAGAGAAGAGAAGGGAAAAATCAAAATATCAATCAATCATCATGGGAGAAGAGTCCACAGAAGTGGTAGAAATGAAGGAGGATCGGAGCTTGAGCAATAGCGTTACCCCACCACCACCTCCGCCACCGCACTTTGTGCTGGTCCATGGGCTTGGCGGCGGCGCGTGGTGCTGGTACAAAATCAGGTGCCTGATGGAGAATTCAGGGTACAGAGTGTCGTGCCTGGACCTCAAGGGTGCCGGCATGGACCCCACAGATCCCAACACCGTTCTCTCCTTCAACGACTACAACAAGCCCCTCCTTGATTTCCTCTCTTCCCTTGATGACAACGACCAGGCACGTACTCTATGCACCATCCTCTTTTCTCACACACACACACACACGCGTGTGCGTGTTTCTGTCTGTTTTTTTACTTTTCGTGTATGTATGTATGTATATGTGTGTGTCAACTGTCGAGCCGTCGTCGTCAAGTGTGTAATGCATATTGTAGCCTAGTTATTAATGTTTTGAAGGTGCAGTCGGTTTTAGCCGCAGGTTTTCCGTTCTGCACACAGACACACCTCTGTGTGTGTGTGTGTGTGCTCTTTTCTTGTGCGCATACGTGTGTGTCGTCATCATCTAGAATATATGTATACATATATTAATTGTAGCCTAGTTATTGATGTTTGACGGTGAGGTACACACTTCTTTTCACACACACATACACACAATGTGTGTTTTATATGTGTATGTATATATATATATATATATATATATATATGTATATCATCTTCATCATGATAAAGATTAATACACATGCAATTCGGACAAGTCATTAAATGTTCTGATGGTGCGAGGTGGTTCTGGGTGCGGGTATATATCGCTTTCCACACACAGACACACATGCGGGTGTGTGTTTCTTGTATGTGTATGTGCGCTTCGCCATC
Source organism: Sesamum angolense (assembly GCA_034509725.1). Lineage (NCBI taxonomy): Eukaryota > Viridiplantae > Streptophyta > Magnoliopsida > Lamiales > Pedaliaceae > Sesamum > Sesamum angolense. The sequence goes on from JACGWL010000630.1 coordinate 21,068, forward strand.
AAGAATATTATTGTCCCCCAGCTAATAATTAATTCTTTGATGGGGTGTATATATGTGTGTGCGCGTGTCATCGTCAACAGGACATATATGTACTGTATTGATGATATCCGTATCCTGATGCATGTTAATTGGGGGTAGCACGCAGACACACGTGTGGGTATGTGTGTTTTTCTTGTGTGTGATGAATGATTGATGATGACGATGAAGAAGAAGTTATTCAATATTGTTTGATGGGTAGTGCAGGTGATATTGGTAGGGCACAGTGCAGGAGGTCTGAGTTTGAGTGATGCAATTCACAAGTTTGGTACGAAGAAGATTAAGCTGGCAGTGTTTGTTGCAGCCACAATGTTGAGATCAGGGTTTGTCACTGATCAAGACATCAAAGATGTAAGACTTCTATCCACCTACCTCATTTATTACATCATTCCTGGCTAATTCACATCAAATTTGAATGAATCATGTGTATTGCATTGCACTTGTCGAATGATTAATGTACATTTAAAAAAAATGATTAATTATATAATAAATGTATTGTACTTGTTTTGTAATTGATTTGACACGATCAAACCTGATTTGGGGATGGGGGGAATTCTGTGTAGTGCCAAAGTTGATAAAAATTGAAGCTAAAAATTGCATGAATGGTTTTGACATAAAAATTAGTTCTTGCATTGAACACAGACCTTCTTAACTAATTAATTTCACACTGTTTGACTAGTTAGCTTTATATGGCTGGTCATATATATAGTTGAATGATAATGATGATATTGTCATTACTGGTTGTTAAAACAGTTATTTATTTCGCCTTAATACCGATTATCATGTATTTAAATTGTTGTGTGAATAATTAGTGATAATTTAGTGATGGGAAAATTGTATTTTTGGTCCCGCACAATACGGTGTGCTGCACTTTTGATTCCATAGTTTACGAGCTTAATACACATTTAGTTCCGTAGGATAAATATTACAGTATTTTTTGTCCTATATAATCAAATTTTGACATATTTGGTCCCATATGGTAAAAATTATAACGCATTTGGTCTCATAAGATATAGAACTTGTGGGACCAAATGTGCCACAATATTTATTCCATGGGACTAAATGTGCTAGGTCCGTAAACTGTGGCACCAAAAGTACAACACATTCTATTGTGTATGACTAAAAGTGCAATTTTTTTTTGCTACCCCCCCCCCCCCCCCCCCCCCCCCCCAACAATGCTAATATAATGAATTTCAATGATCTATAATCAATAATCAATATACGTCATTATTAATACCAAATATGTACAATTAGTATTATAGTAGACCAGAAATTAGCAGCCCCCAAAATTTGAAATGAATTTCGGGGTATACATGGAATTTTAGTCAACGTTAGGTGTGGGTTGGTAAATAGCAATATCTCTACTTTTATATAATTAAATAAAAACATCCTTTCCATGCCTTTAATATTTTTACTCATATATTTTTAAACTATTTTATTAAATTTCATTTTCTTTTTTTCTTCAACAATTTATTATAATTGTATTTGATTTTTAATTCCAAAATTAAGTATACACATGCATTTGAGCGTGCCACGTGGACTCTGTGTATATATTATATGATTATAAGTCATTGTAGATGACAACAACCTTGTATGGTATGCTGCTGCTTAGTAATTGTTTACAACTGTCATGAATTTCAGACACTTTTGTCCATCTCCCCTGCCTATGATCCTAGCCTGTCAAATGTTGCTGTTTCTTTATCCCACCTGTCTTTTCAACAAACACGCAGCTTATTAATTTGTGCATTCTTGAACATCCATTCAGACTAAGTTTAATAGTATTGAAAAGTATATCAATCAGTAATTTCAAAAATGAACTACCCTCCAAACAATTCAAATTTATGATCAAACCTATTGCTTCTTACGTGTGTAAGACGTAATATATTGTACAGATGGACAAATCATTAAATCAAGATAAAATTGTTATTGAAATTAATTGATATAACTTTGTTTTTAACGTTAAGGTTATTGTTTATAAATGTCCACAAACCACTACCTTCTAAATTTATAATTTATTTATACAAATTACTTATATTTTTTGTATAACTACACAAATCGATCTTGAGGAGTAAAAAGTAGAGGTAATTTGTATAATGCTGTTGACTTTTTTGGGTGTTTTTTTCCCCCGAAAAACAGTAATACTTATGTGAATATACCATAAATTTGGGGTATGGGTGTAATTATTTCTTAAATATATAATTCATTTTGAAAATATATATTAAACAAATTAAATATATTTATGTATTATTGAGGATAAATTCAATTTGACTTTGAGGTGGGCCCAGGACTAGCAATTAATTAAGTGGCTTAAAGTGATTGATTTAATTTTTTTCAAGTGCGTTATTCTCATGCATGCTTCTCTCTCCAATTTATTTTTCCTGATTGCTTGTTAGATAGTAGCTTTCATTTTGTCAAATCTTTACTAGAAATATATATATATATATATATTATTAAGTAGCATAAACTTAAATTATGTCACAATACTGTTTTAAAATATTATTTAATAACAAAACTTAATGTAAATTGTAATTGTTGTTAGTTAATAACATGTTCGTAGTAACAATACAAATAAAGTGACTGTTGTCGGTTGGCATGTGTAATAGGGAGTGCCGGACTTATCAGAGTTTGGAGAACTCAAGGAGGTATACGATGTTGGATTCGGATTAGGAGAAGATCACCCTCCGACAACTATGATGATCAAGAAGGAAGTACAACGGAAGATCATTTACCAATTGTCCCCTAAAGAGGCAACTCCTTTTACTATTTTACCCTCCCTAGAACCATCAAATCAAATTAGAGCGAATGCGGCAATTCTTTTTTTTTTTTTTTAATTTTGAATATGTATATTTGTCCATGTTCAGGATTCAACTTTAGCAGCAATGCTGCTAAAGCCGGGGCCAAGCTACGCCCTAACCACAACTCGATTTGTAGACTCTGATGAAACGGACAATGTGCCCAGGATATATATCAAAACGATGCATGACAACGTTATCAAACCCGAGCAACAAGAAGCGATGATCAAGAAGTGGCCGCCTGCCGATGTTTATGTCCTGGAGAGTGATCATAGCCCTTTCTTCTCTGCCCCATTTTTACTGTTTGGCTTGCTGGTCAAGGCTGCAGTTGCCTACGGATGTTAGAAATTAGGGTTGTAAAAGGGGGGGAAATTGGTATAGGGGGGATTCCAATTTGTTAACGAGGGAAAATAGTGGGTTTCGTCTTAAATAAAATATTTACTTAAGTGTTATTATCTGTAATTAAATCGAAGAATGTGAAAGTTTTATGTTTTGTGTTATGTTTATTAGTGGTGTTTTGAACTTGTGATAGAACATGGGAAGTGTCCGAAATGGGCACAATTATGAGAATCTAATCCATATGAATTGCGCAGGATGGGATGATTATCCAACACAATACCACACTCGCTTATATTGTCGTCGGTTCTGCCAAAATATTTATAATGTAATTGATCACAAAAAAAAAAAGAGTAAATTATATTTTTGGTCAATATATTTAGAGCTAAAATTGATTTTGGTATCTAAATATTTTGAGATACGATTTTAGTCCCTATTTTTTCTTAAATGTTATTATTTTTGTCCAACCCCTAAAATTGGGGGTACAGTTGACGAAATTTGGAGAACCCGGCCCTACTATATTCTTCACTCAGCGTGACAATCGACTCTCTCCATCCTCAAAATTCACCGTCGGCCCACTACCACCATCCATACTACGGCGATCATTTTGCAAGCCTACCCATTCCGATCAATCGATCGTCGGCAATTTCTCAGCTTTCTTCCGTTCGCAAAACCCTTGCCCCCGAGTCACTCTCTTCTTCCTATTTTTCACTATTGTCCACTATCAATTCGCTGGCGCACCACCCTTATTTGGAATTCTATTCCATCACGATCATTTTCTGCCCTCACCTATCATCATCTACTCAGCTATCGATAAGATCTCGCTCTTTTTTTTTTTTCTTTTTTCCGTTGTCTCCCCTCTCTTCACTCCGCCGTGAAATTTTGGAACGCGGTCGTGTTCTCTAATTTCATTAGCTTTAACCTCAATTTTAATAATTGGATGAAAGTTATTATAGTAAAAAGAATAAAAAAATAAAATCGTGCCTTAAAATATTATATAAGAACCAAAATTAATTTTTCCCCTAAGTATACGAACTAAAAGCATAATTTAACCATAAAAGTTTGAAAAGAAGATGAAAAATGGTATGCTATTCCGACTCCCCACACGTTATCCTATACCGCAAATAATTAATGGTAATCCCATACTCCAAAGACACCCAACTTGACTTCAATATTGGCTGGAATACAACCCAACCAATCACGCCACGCACGTAAGATACCTACTCGTGAACGCAACCAGGAGACTCCATGCCAACGCTATTTGTTCAGTTATCAACTTATGAGAATATACTTTATACCCCTTAATTATACCATAGTATCAATTTAGGTCCTTTAGCTAATAAAAATATAATACTTATCTTCTTGATTTAATTATTTCAAAAAATTATCCTCATGCATGCTATATTTTAATTTTTTTCCCACCCAACTCTATTTTTAATTGATTTAGATTTTATATAGTAATTAAATTAGATCAAATTTAAAATAATTAAATAATATAATAGATATACGAGATTAAAAAAATTAATATGATTGTTAAATAAAGAAATAATTCATTGTAAATTGTATTTTTGTAGGTTTTTACATAAATAGATAATTAGATTTTTATTTATTTAGAGGATGTTTGATTGGGGTATAAGAGAAGTGAACGTAAAAATCAATGTACAAGAGATAGTTTAGTGTTTGGTTAGGAAAAGAGATGGAAGGGGAATAAATCTTGATGTATATGAAATTCCTCTGGACTTTAATTTTATTTTTGTCTAAAATTAAACGAAAAAATAAAAATATAATGCTAAAAAGCCAAAAAGTATATATTTTTTTATTTACTCTATTGCTCATATATATATATAATTTCATTCTAATTTTTTTCCTTCTCGTTCATATATATATATGTTTAATCAAATTTTTGAATATTTTTTGAAAAAAATAGATATAACTTTATTCAAAATTTCAAAAGTACTCTTTAGTTAACATAGATATTTAGTTAAAAAGTTCTAATTATTTAAATTAATCAGTTAATAATTTAATTTTCAAAATAAAAAAGAAGGACTATTTTATATTAAATATTAAGTAGTTTAGGACCGAAATGCAACCTAAAATATAGTTTGGGGCCAAAGTGTAATTTACGGTTTCTGTTATTTCCTTCTATGGTGTGTGTTAGTTATATAAGCGGCCACGGGACCTCGTTCTTTCCACTTGTTCTCCTTTCACAATATTTTAGTCTTCTTCACCATCTTCCCTCTGCAAGTTTCCTCAAGGTGAAATGCACTTTTGTTCGCTTTAATCGTTTTGTCTTGCGTTTGTGATCTACAATTCAGATTTGTTTTCTCGGATTTATTGTTCGTTTCTTCTTGGTGGTGGTTGTTGGGCTATTCTGATCTTAATTACTTCGGGTCGGTCATGTGTTCTCTGCATGATGAGCGTCGATTGTGGATTTTTTCTTGTGGTTTCTTGGTACTGGTTGATCTTGTTCGTTCTTGAGTTCTGGGTCTCTTCTTGCTTTTCTGTTTTCTTGATTTGCATTATGTATTTATTAATTTTTTCGGGGGTGGGGTGGGGGCGGTTCATGGGTATCATTAATTGAATTGTATTTCTGATGAGCTTTGATTTTTTATGATTGATTGATCTTTATACTGCCAAGATGAGTGGTAATTGGATTAACTGTTAGTGGAGGCATTTGCATTTACGTGAATTATTAGAAGTTCTTTTTTCCCCCTTCCTTTTTCGGGTTTAAGTTAATAGCAGTTGTTGTTTAGATTTTTGAATTAATTTATTGGTAAAGCTCCAATTTTTTCTGCAATATTTCTTATTTAGAGTAATTTTTCCTGTGTGAGTATTGCAATGTCTTAATGTTTCTCCCTCCTTAGATTGTACTTGTGTTTTTGGAACAGCTACAAAGGCTTGCCTGGTAATCAATTTTAAAAGGGTTCACCAAAAAGAGAATCAAATTTAGAATATCAATTTTATATTAATGAACAGCAAGCACAGATTCAGTCATTGGCCTTGTTACTTTATAATCAAAGTCGTATGGATTTTCTTGCTTTATTTGATTGTTTTAATTGCTCTCTATTTACATTGTTATAACCAACAACACTAAGCAAAATACACACATGAAAACCCGAGAACGACGTTAACCAACATGAATATCATTGTTGAGTATCACGTGTTCAGGCTGGATAGAGGTTGTTTTTTACTCTTTTTATTGTTTTATGCATGTCGCAAACGATGAAGCAATCAGATGTGAATTTTTTAAGGGATTTATGGTTTTGCAAATGTGTGGAACCCGCTTCAATTGTATGTGTTTTGTTCTCTGTGATCTTTGTTTTAGATTGTTCCCAAAATTGTATATTTATACACGATCTTTCTTTTCTCATTCTCTGGTTCTTATCTAATGTTTCTATCAAGATTGGGTGTTCTTTTGCTGAAATTTGCAACTTTTTCCTGAATTGCAGCCGGGATTGCCTGATCTTCATGAATTCAAGAAGTCCTGTTGCGTCCGCTGTTTCCTGCCAAACGGGAAACAAGAACAAGTTCCTTCTCTGGATTCTGTGCTGCTTCTTCCCACGATTTTTTGGAAGCCCTGTTGCATTTGTGAACTTCTTGCTGTTCAAGGCTATTGTTAGGTGGCCTTCACCATCAGTCCTGATTTAGACTCTTGAGGGATCATTTCCTGGGGTTTTAATTAAATCTGCCAATCTTGTTTTATCTTTGGGATCATCATGGTTTCCTCTCAATTTTCGAAATTGGCTGGGACCAACCTGCTGAAGCCTTTCAACAATCATGTGCTTCTTTCTGGAGAAGCCCCTGATGTCTTTTCATTTGACCATGTTGACTTGGATTTCTCCGATGTGTTTGGTCCTGCACCAACTCCTACAACTTTGCCTCAGATATCTGAAGATTCCACCAATTTTGTTGTCCCAACAGCTGTGAATGATTTAGTTTATGATGAACCAGCTGTAGTATACAGCCGTTCACATTCCTTTGTTGGCCCCACAACTTGTGTAAACCAACTATCCAAGCTCAGCAAGCTCACATTGCATGACAGAGATGACCCACTGGAACTTGTTGGGGAAGTTGATGAGGATGCTCATGAGAACTTTTCTGAATCTTCTATTGAGAAGTTTATATTGGAGGAGTCTATTAGTCAAGTTGACAGCAACTCAGAGAAGCCAATTGGGCTTGAGGACTTTGAATTTTTGAAACTTGTTGGGCAAGGTGCATTTGGAAAAGTGTACCAGGTGAGGAAGACTGGTTCGTCAGAAATCTTTGCGATGAAGGTGATGCGGAAAGATAAAATTATGGAAAAAAATCATGCTGAGTACATGAAAGCAGAGAGGGACATATTGACACAGATTGATCATCCTTTCATCGTTCAACTCAGATACTCCTTCCAGGTACTTAGTTTAGTAATCTTCATGTGAATCCCTTTGCTCTTATTTTGCGAGTTTGAATTGTGGGGCTGTGACATCCCCTAATCATGCTTGGAGTTACAGTTTAATCTATATACTTTTCTGTCAAAATTTTGCTCTCCTATTTCAGAAATTGCTTATGAATTGAATTGCTTTTCTGCTGCAGACGAAATATCGATTATACCTTGTGCTTGATTTTGTTAATGGGGGTCACCTTTTCTTTCAACTCTATCACCAAGGATTATTCAGGTATTATGATGATTTAATAACAAAAGTTTCTCTTATGTTGTATCTTGGTACTTCACATGTAGCTTTTATTCTCAGAGAGGATTTGGGGTGCATCTATGCTGCTGAGATTGTCTCTGCCGTTGCTCACCTCCATGCACATGGCATAATGCATAGGGACCTGAAACCTGAGAATATTCTTCTGGATGCAGAGGGGCACGTATGATATCTTCATTATTCTTTGTAAACAATGATTGTTATGTTTTTATTTTGAAGTATGGACTCAAATCAAGTTAATATCTCCTCCATGACGCATCAGCTTGCCTTTCCGCACAGGATTGATGATGTTGCAACATCCAGCTTCCTCTGATTTTATAAATTATATCATTATCCTTCTAGTGATCTACCTTTGTAAAGTTCAGATTATCAAAGTGTACAACAGTTTCCAAGCTTTTGCCTACTAAGTTCCTTTACTGCATCTGCAGGCAATGCTAACTGATTTTGGTCTTGCAAAACAATTTGATGAGGAAACAAGATCCAACTCAATGTGTGGAACACTGGAGTATATGGCACCTGAAATCATTCTTGGAAAAGGTCATGATAAGGCAGCTGACTGGTGGAGTGTGGGGATTCTCTTGTACGAAATGTTGACAGGGAAGGTTAGATTTTGGCGCTTAACATTGGGCACCAAATGTTTGTTGCAACAATTGAGGGATGCGCTGTTTTCCAATTGCAGCCCCTTGAATTTTCTCTTTCTGAATATGAAGAGAAAATTATAAATTATACTTAACATGATATATGTTCTTTTTTGGGAACTTTACTCAGCCACTTGTTCCTTTTACTTGTAAAAAGAGAACAAGATTAACCCCACCGGCACTCTTATCCCTCCTATCGTGGTTACTTGAGAAGATTATATTTTGACTTTCTCTATAACATCCAATCTAAATTCTTAAATTCTATATTGTTATATTTACTCTTTCAGCCCAAATTAACTTCATGGTTATGCATTTGCAGCCACCGTTTGTTGGTGGAAATCGACAAAAGATTCAACAGAAGATACTGAAGGACAAACTCAAGCTGCCAGCATTTTTGTCTAGTGATGCTCATTCTCTATTAAAAGGGGTAATGTTGTTCTCATTCATCTGTTGCTATTCAAGGTTGTGTAGGTGGCTGTTTATTCTCATCTAATCAGAAACATTAGGTACCTTTATTCTCAGTCTTTGAAACAAAATCATATGTGTGGATGTTTTTTCTTAGTAAAAGTCTACTTGGGAAAACCATGATTGCCTGTGAACTATTGGACTTTTAGGGAGTTGTGACCTTTGCACCTGTATAACTCAACTTATTGTCCTTTTCTGTATCTTTCGTCTTGAGTGAAATGTAACTATCCCGAAGGATTGATCATTTTCTGTTTAATGCTCTGCTTCAGCTGCTTCAGAAGGATGCGAGCAAGCGTCTCGGAAGTGGGCCAAGAGGCAGTGATGAGATTAAAGGCCACAAGTGGTTCAAGTCCATCAACTGGAAGAAACTGGAGGCTCGAGAAATTCAGCCAAGCTTCCTTCCTCAAGTGGCAGGAAAGCAATGCGTTGCCAACTTTGATGAGCGGTGGACCAAAATGCCCGTGCTTGTCTCCCCAGCCTCAAGCCCAAAATTTGCGGAGAACCCCTTCAAAGGGTTCAGTTATGTGAGGCCTGCAGCCCAGTTTCTGCAGGTGAATTGACCACACTGCAACTGTTAGAGACTGGACAGGACAAATGTTCTCTACTGTTATCTCCATCTTTTGAATTCTAGATTTACAAAGAGTGCAATTCTCTTTAGTTTGTTTGTTTGATTGAAATAGGACTATGATGTTCGCAGTCTCATCTTATGCCAACTTCATCAATTGTGTTTTAAGGTTACTGTTGATTGATTCTTCAGTCATTTTCCATAACAATTTGCATAGTATATCAGCTGCAGAACTAATTCACAGTTACCAAACTTAAACATTCTCAGAAACAGATCTGCTAACAGTGTCATCCATAGGCTATATACTCTTTCCCTTTTGCAAATTATTAAAACCTCCCTTGACGTACTATTACTCGAAACGTGGGTATATAGTTTTTCTGTATCTATATCAACTTGTGACATTTAGATTTATTTTCTTTTTCAATTTGAAAGATGAAAAGAATATAGTCAGTAATTCAATTAGCTCTCATGAGAGAGATCATTGCAACTAACTTCTTTAAATCTTAGATTTCAAGGTTGCAAGGATGCTCTTATTAACATCATTCTACTGCTCAGATCTACCTCTGCCTGAATAGGGCCCTTTCATGGAGAAGAATGTTCTTTAAATACAAGGAAAATAATAGCACTCCTTTCATGGCCTTAAAAGATAAACAAAACCATAGAGGAAGTAGAAGGCAAGCCTAAAACCTGGCAATTCATCACAAGAATCCATAAATTCTTGGAATAAATCAAGGTGTCTGCACACTGGAATCCTTTGACCTGTTATCCTCAGACGACGGCCTGTTCTCAAGTTCAGATTGTCGAATATCCTCAATCATCCGGAGAACCTCATCCATATTCGGCCTCATATCCGGCACCTTTGCCACACAGGCCAGAGCAATCTGCAGCATCTGCACCATCTCTTCTTCAATGTTCTGATACTTCATTAGCTCCACGTCGAATACTTCAGCTGTCCACTCCTCCCGGACAACGGAGCGGACCCATCTTGGTAGATCAACAACATCATCGTACCCCGTGTATTGGATAGGAGATTTTCCAGTAAGCATCTCGAGTAGGACGACACCAAAACTGTATACATCTGATTTTTGGCTCACTTTCCGCGTTTCAATCACTTCTGGAGCTCTGTAACCAGCGACTCGGTATTTAATGGGTATGTAGTTCATCATGGGACTTAAGCCGAAGTCGGAAACACAACCATCAAGACTTGCATTTAGGAGTATGTTTGAGGATTTTATGTTTCCATGAGTGTGTTTAGCACCACCCTCAGAGTGGACGTGGGCTAGCCCCCTTGCTGCTCCAAGTGCAATGTTTAGCCTGGTGTCCCAGTCCAGCGGAGTTCGTCCGATGCCCCTGTTACCTGTTGTCCTAAGGAATTGTTAAACATTTGCAAAAGAACAAGAAATAAAATCAAATGCAAGATACAGAATTTACGTGATTTAGAAAAATCTCCTATGTTCATACCGTGCAAAGCTGCAGAGAGGCTGTTCGCGGGCATGTATTCGTAAACGAGAAGCTTCTCATCCTTGGAGAAATAGTAAGCAAGCAGAGGGACGACATTAGGATGCCGACCAACTCTGTTCACGACCTCCATTTGCTGTTCAAATTCCTTCTTTCCAATCCCAACTTCCTTCAGTCGTTTCACTACGACTGTTGTTGCTTCATCCAAGATGGCCTTATAAGCTGTACCATAGCTCCCTTTGCCAAGAACCTCGGCCGAAGCCCTTAACAAGTCCTCTAGATCAAAGCTGAGTGAACATCCTTCAAAGAAAACCAGCTTGTTCTTCTCAGCTCCTTGTACTCCACTTCCAAAATCCTCAGACTTCAAATTCTCATTCTTTCCACCGGTGGAGGCCTTAGCTATGATCAATGTAGTTCCACCACCCCCTTTCTTCTTCATACATGAACAGAGCGGCCAAGAATAGGAGAATCAGAAGCGAAGCACTACCAATGGCTATAGCAATGATAGCTCCTAAACTGAGTTTTCTTGAATTTGAATGAGAGATCACAGTAGAAGAACTGCTTTCTGGTGTAGTAGGAGGAGATAATGCAGAGCAATAAGGCAAAGGTGGGCCGCATAAATGAGTGTTTCCAACGAATGAAGAAACAGGAAACTTCTGCAGCGAGAATGGAATTGAGCCATACAACAAGTTGTGGCTCAAGTTCAGAAGCTCCAGACTTGGGACATCAAGATTTGGGACACCTCCCGAAAGTGAATTGAATTGGAGGTTCAACACAGTTAGTCTCTTCAAACTTTCAACTGAGGACGGGATCTCTCCAGTGAAAGAGTTGAAGGACAAATCAATTATGCTGAGTCGAGGTGAGAGTGAAACAGGAATAACACCTGAGAAGTTATTATTTTGAAGGAAGACGGATTGAAGGGATGGAATGGAAAGTATGTCAGATGGAAGTTTTCCGTTCAGATGGTTGGATCGTAGACTCAGGACTCTAAGAGCATCTAGTTTCCCGATAGTATTGGCTGGGATAGGGCCGTAGAGCCCGAAAGCAGGGAGATGGATCCCATTGACTCTAGTTCTATCCTTTGTGCAAGTTATGCCAATCCAAGAAGTGCATATTGAGTTGGTAGATTCCCAGTTGAGTTTCCGAACATGTGGAACTGCAGCAGCAAAATCGAGTAGAGCCCTTGAGTCAGTGTTAAGATCACAGTTGATGGGCTGAAGAAAAACTGCTAGCAGCAGAAAGAGACAAGTAACTGCTGCCAATTTAAACCAGAGTTTCATTTGGAGTTTCCTAGTAGACGGTAGCCAGACAAGCAGCTTTCAAGTTGGCTGATCTTGTGCTTGAAGGCTCTGTTAAGAACAAGAATGGCCAAGAAATTCAGAATTAGCAAGAAAAGCACTCAAATGGAAAGGAAAACAAGAAAACAATCCTCATGGTGAAAGTGAGTCAAATGGATTATGTTCCCTTTTCTTTAGCAGAAATCACAAGAAAAAACTGGAACGGAGAGAAAATTTAACTGAGCCAAAAGACAGCATGATTGTGAATTTGAATCATTATACTCACCAAGCCTTTGAATTTGCCACCATGTATGCTTGTTTGTGTTTGAAAACAGCAACAAAAATTTAAAAATGAAAAGGCAAATCAACAGCCTAAATCATTGCTAGATTGACATCAGTTCCATGCTTAAATAATACTGTGGTTTTTCAAGAAATGAAGTTGAATTACCTCAATTTGCTCTCTCTAAAGGTCCTATAATTGTCTTAACAAAAGCAAGTCCATTAGAGGAACCGAATGCCCGAAAATGAAGTTCAACTTTTGATATTTAAATGATAATTTTCATACTAATGTCCCCCACTCTTTTGGCAAAAATGTCCTACTTTTATAAAAAGCCAAATCACCGAGTCTCATTTTGGAAGTATTTTCAGTTTACCACCACAGCATAGAACAGCAGAATTAAGCGAATCAAATTCATCGAGACACGATTATCGTCCCAATCAAAATTCTACCTAAAAGTTAATAATGGAGAGAACAAAACAAGTGCAGCTAAGACAGTAAAAAAGGGCTCTTACACTGAAAGACTTGTGAATGAAGAGTTCTGCAAGAAATTGGTAAAGAGGAAAGTAAATCAACTACACACTAATTTGAGGCCCTTTATTTTAAAAAAGTTGAAAAAAGTTCAAAAAGCAGAGTATTCTTGATTGGCCTTTTTTTTTTTAATAGTGGAAAAGCAAAGTTTACTTTATTATACTTCAAATCGGTTGGATTTTATACTATATCAGCAATGCAACATGTAGAAGTCTCATAGCCACTGTGGAGCAATCCACATATAAAAAAAGCTGAGAAATCAGTAAGAATCAAGAATCCACACCTGAAAGATGAATAAAGATGCATAATAAAGAAAGCAAAAGCAAAAGCTCAAATGTAACTTTGTTACACTAAAGAGAAGGTATACTATGCAAGAAAAAGTGGCCTATCCATGTTCTCTAGCATTAGCCATTGTCTGCAGTTAGATTGCACCAAACAGACCTCACATTTTTTGCTTCAGAACAAATTTTAAGTAGCCAAAGATTCGGGAATTAAGATATGAACAAGGAGTTAATCAGATGAGAGAATTGGATGCTTCTGTTCACTCAAAATAAACAAGAAGACAGAATCAAAAGAGAGAACAATGTGAAATTAGTATACTCCATGAGTGATGATCTGCATAAAAAAAAAAGCGCTTCTCTCTCTCTCTCTTCACACACACACACACAAGCACAAGCATTGGACAAGAGCAAGAATTTACATCTTTGATGGAATGATTCCTAGAACAAGAGCAGTAAGTCAGCATCAGCACACAAAAACATGAAAACTTGGCCACAAACACACACACACAGAAAGAAAAGCCCACAATAAGAATTAATAACAAAATGGGACTTACAAATGGGAGAGAGGCACACAAGAAATCTCCCAAAAAAAAAAAAGAAAAATCAAGTCTTGTGCAAGAAGCAGCCTTCAACTACTCAAAGGGTCTCCCAAGAACAACGTAAGCCCAGTTTCGCAAGAATTCATGTATACGTATCTAGCAAGAAAGGGTCTAGATTTGTACCTGGGCTTCAAGCAAGAAATGCCGAAATTTGAAATTCAGAGCCCCCCAACGGTATAATACTACGGTAGACAGGGGAGTTTAGAGGTCATTAAATTTTCATTAATGGCTCATAATATGCTCTTTCTATCATTCATTAATCAACTTAATAAAATCTGAGTTGGATTTTTGTTACTGGTTCGTTTTTCATGTGGCAAGAAAGTCGGCCACCAACGTTAATTAATGCATTTATAACCAACCATTTGCGGGTAGAGGTCAGCTCTTTTTTCCATTGTTTTTGGACAGAAATGAGAAATCCCACTGGCAGCATGCAGCACCAAAACCTACAATATTTTGTACATCAATGTTTGTTTGTGTGTCTGTGGACTGTGCAAGAGAGAGTGAGAGAGAGAGGGAGTGCGTGAGTGACGGTGAGTCTGAAAATTCTTCTCGGATACAAGAAAATTCAAATGATCTAGGATGTAAGAATATTTAATTACATATTATCCACTGACGCAGTCCAGATAGATTGGGTGAACAATCTCCTTACAGGAACTGGCATTTTCCGAATACGGAAGCCAAATATTATTAGCCATAATTATATTTATATTTTCTAATTTATGATTTGTATATATAAATTATTTATTTTTTATATAATTACAAAAACCATTCTTACAACTGAAAAATAAAAGTAGTTTGTGTAATAATAATGATATTTTTAGAAAGCGTATGTGTAAACTTTTAAAATTGAGATGTTTTTGTATAAAAATTAAGAGTAATTTGTGTAAATAAATCATAGGCGTAAATAAAATTATTCAAATTCATTATTGTAATTTGTGTGAAAGTACGATTACCGTTGCACTAACTTGTATAGTCTTATTGAAATTATGTACTTTTTGGACTTATATTTTGAAATGAGAAGTACTTTTCTTATTTATAATTTTAGCACAAAAGAGGTTTTTACCCTTTTTTTATGTTATTTTACCGTATTTTGATAATATAATACAGAGGAAATTACAACAAGCTTTCTCGAAATTTAACATAATTATAAATATTCTTAATTATTTGAAATTACCAATAGACCCTTTATTTTATTCAATTATCTAACAATTAGTCCAATCCACTAGTTTTCGTTAAATTTTCATTCATTTCTTATGGTGAACTAACTAAAATGCTATTTTGGAATTATCATTTTACTTATTTTATAGAATTTTTTGAAAAAAAATTATCAACTAAATGGATATATATATATATATATATATATATATATATATATATATATTGTAATTTTTCAAAATGTTCCATCCATCCATCTCATCTAATTTTTTTATTGTTTTAAAAAGATAAAAATTTACACTAAGGTCAAAGCTAACAATTTCAAATCTCAATCCGATTATTACATAATTTTATTTAACATTAAGATGTATTTAAAAATTTTAAAATAATAAAGTAATATTTTTAATTATGTCAAATTTTGGAGGAATTCGTTGTAACGTACCATTATATGAATCCTAGAACCCGATAAAATGGGCCTTAAAGAAATTTTTATTTGATGGAAAGGATTTTAGGCCCATTACAGGAGCAGAGCTTATATCAAGCCTGTAAAGGAGAATCCAGCCCAATAATGCCACGCACGTCTCACGTGGACCATAAATAAATCAAACCAGTTTTCTCCACGTTAAAGTCGCGGCTGAGAAGTTTGCGTCATGTGAATACGAACAACACGACTTTAAGTAGAATTGGACAAATTTGAGTAAATAGTACAAGAGGGGCGATATATACACATAGTCGTCTTCTGATTGAGAATTTGTTGTAGTTCTTTGCTTCAATGGCTCTCTTCACTCCGAGCTTTTCTTTCAAAATTTCCGCCTCAAGTAGTCCTCGACGCTGTCGTTTTGTGAAGTCCCCTCGCAGCTTCAAGCTGAGGGCCGCCGTTGCGGTCGAGTCGCCTTCATTCTCCTCCGCCGATCGCGACGGCGCTCCGAAGCTCCTGCTTGAAGTCAAAGACCTCTCCGCCATAATCGTCGAGTCCAAGCAGCCTATACTGAAAGGCGTTAATCTCACGGTCCACGAAGGCGAGGTGCTTAATTTTCGCCTAATCACTCAGAGTATTCTTTTGTTTTTATGGGACGCTGAGGGGTGGACTTATGTATTTTGTCACTATTATGGCAGATAAGGAGATAGAAGTATGCGTGATAAGTTTTTTATTTTGTCAATTTCATCTACTTAGCTTTATGCGTTTTGTTGAGCTACTGGGTAAAGAGTAATTTATATTCAAGTGTATTTGTTTGCATGAATCTAGAAGCTCGGAGGAATAATGATAAGCGTGTTCGAATTGATCTTATTATTAAACTCTTTTGTAGAATGCCTACAATGCCTTTTGTTTTTTGGCTTCTTATATTGGTGCTGGATTTGAAAGGTTCATGCTGTGATGGGGAAGAATGGTTCTGGAAAGAGTACCTTCGCGAAGGTCAGTGCTTGTTTTTGGTTTCTGAAGCCATGATTGATTTCTCAGTAAAATATAGTCTTCTAGTGAAAGTTCAGCTCACGTTTGGCTTGTTTGATTATTTAATTAGATCAATGTGAGCTTTCTATGGGCATGCTATTATAAATTTTTGTGGTAATCAATCAGGCTTCAGCTTAAGCAAGCCTGAAGGGGCGCCAGTTGTCATTGCATAAGACATGTCTTGGTTGAAACTGCAACTATGGTGCAATAAAATAGTGCAACGATCAACTAGTCTATTTGAGAAATTGGGGTTTCTGATTATATGGCATTTATATCTTTAAATTTAAAACAAATAAATCCAGAGAAACACTTTACTTGATGCGTTTATTCTACTATTAAAGGAATGCCTGTGCTTCTTTGACGAGTAAAATTACAATTTGAATGAAAGCACCAAAACAGATATTTTGCTTTTATTTCTCCTGTGATAATCTTTGCACTTCTTTTACCCTGCTGAAGTTAATAATTAATTGGGTTCTCTCAGTAGCATTGGTTAAAAGGAGAAAAGAGAGTATTTTATGTCCATGATCTGTAATCGAAGGCTTCCTCATTGTGGTTTCTATTATTTTTTCCACTTTATCAATATGCTTTTATGATTCTTAGTTGGTCTATCATGGCTTAAGTATTTCGAATTTCCTTTTATAGCTATGCATTTCAATTGTCTGAAGACAAGTTGTCTCTTAGTTGAATTTGTATGTGATGGTTCGATTTTCTTAGGTCCTTGTTGGTCATCCAGATTATGAAATTACAGGAGGCAGTATAACATATAAAGGACAAGATTTGCTTGAGATGGAACCTGAGGAAAGGGCTCTAGCTGGATTGTTTATGAGCTTTCAGTCTCCAGTTGAAATTCCTGGAGTTAGCAATATTGACTTTTTGAATATGGCATACAATGCTCGAAGGAGAAAACTTGGATTACCTGAGCTTGGGCCAATTGAGGTAGTTATTGCTACTTCTTGTTTCATCTTTTACCTTAGTGTTTCTACCTGTATGCATGGTTATCCTGATGATTATTTTGGAGAATTCTGAATGATGTTGGAGATATTAAATTGTGAAATAATGTACAATCCCACTAAGAACAAAGGTAATTGCAAGTAATGTTCTAGAAACAATAACAGTATACCGGTATTTCCTCTACAGAAGAAGTTCAAGAAAAATTAATTCACAGGTTCGGATGTTTAATAACCTATAAAATCTTTAATGTATCATGCACAGATGCACTCCTTTGTGATACTTATTTTTGTCTGTAAGTTGTATCTATCAGCATTAGTGCCCGTAAACTTTTCTATGCCAGGTCACTCCATCCCCTCACCTTTCTCATTACACCTCTTGTTTCGGGGAGAAAAAGTCTCTTGCTGTTGAATTTGAAGTATAGATTAGGCAATGTTCCTATTAGAACCTCACAACTGCATTTATCATTGCAGTTCTATGGCTATGTGGCACCGAAGCTAGAAATCGTGAATATGAAGATAGATTTTTTGAACAGAAATGTCAATGAAGGATTCAGTGGTGGAGAAAGGAAGCGCAACGAGATTTTACAGCTTGCGGTATATATCTCTTTAACACCTCCAGAGGAGGTTTCATTATTAGTGATTAGAATACTGTCTCCGAGGATGCTTATAGGCACATACATGTGTTAGCTTAGGAAGTTTTGTGATCCATTGGAATTTGGAAATGAAATTGAATAGGAACTGAAATGTTTTCCTTGAGATATTTTGTTATTGTAATAGTTGAAAGTAATGCAGTAAAACAACTATCTCAACCCCGACCTCCACGGACATATGCCGGCATGGAAAATATCCAATAAGTATTATTGAAAGTGAATCCTAATTTTTGGTGCTTTAACCAATTTGACTCATGCCGCCAACATGTGATTGGTATCCTACAGCAAACAGCTCTTCTTAATATTTTTTCTTAAATTGCAATTTTCTTGGGTTACTGTTTGGATAGAGAATAAAAATTCATTTTTCTCTCTTTTCGTTTAAAAGCAAAGTGGCACCTTTCGCATTTGAAAATGGCACTCACGGATTTTACCTTCTACGTTGTATTTTTTCTAAATGGGATATGACTTCTCTGATGCTATTAAAGTGTGTTCAGATTCATGTTGGATTCAATGAAAATATGCACTAAAAAGCTTTTCTTTTTCACAGGTTCTTGGTGCAGAATTAGCAATATTGGATGAAATTGATTCTGGTTTAGATGTTGATGCTCTTCGAGATGTAGCAAAAGCAGTTAATGGACTTCTGACTCCAAATAATTCAGTTTTGATGATCACCCACTATTTACGCCTTCTGGAATTCATAAAACCGACCTTTATCCACATCATGGTAAGAAAGCCATATTGCAGGTTTGTACTGGATTATCATGGAGAAGAATCTGGTCTCTTGAAGTTTTATCATTTCCGATCTTAATTTTATATTTTCAATTCATTTTTTGCCCTTGTAAAAGTGTGTGTGTCTCTGAAGAATAATGTGCCACTCTAAAGCTTGCTCTCAAGCCAAAGTACTTCGCTTTATGCCAAAAACTGTTTGGTAATATACATAAATTTCCACATGCAGGAGAATGGCAGGATAGTGAAGACTGGAGATATTTCCATAGCTGAAATTCTTGAAAGAGAAGGCTACAAGGCAATTTCTAACACATAGTTAGCACGCCATGGTTGTCTCAGTAGACCTTTACACTTCCACCAACTACCTATATTATGAACTTGGAACTGCTAATTCTCTCTGTTCCCTCTTTGATAAGTTTGCTATATAAGAAGTATTCAGTTACTTTTATTGGCACTAAAGGCAGCATTGAAGATGCAGTTCTGAATTGCTGTTTTGAGATTGAAAATCAAGTTTCACAAGGAGACTTGCGAATTGATCAATTTGTGGATGATGAGGTAGAACAGTGTAGTATAACTGTTCCTGTACAGTTGGATGGTGGTGCATGTTTCTGGAACTGGTCTCCTTTTTGCAGCTTATCTGTCTTGTACTGTAACTGTGAAAATCACAGCTTGAGTATCTTTTGTTGCTGATAAACAAGTTTTGGTCGAATCATGAACTCTTCACTGGTTTTTGTCCAGGTTTTGGTGAAATAGTTAAACTGAATCATCCCCAGTCGAACTACTTTAATCCCGACAGGAGAGGCCCTTTACTTTTTATGCTATTATTTGCATTTAGGAATTTGTTTAGAGAAACTACTCCATTACACAGGTTGAAGTTGCGTTTTGCAAACATTAAGATTAGGCACTTTTGAACTTCAAGTCCAAGGCAAACTATCTTTGAAAATTTCTATTTAAAAAAAGAGAACAGTTTAGAGAATTTGCTAGTTCATGTTTTGCTACTGATTGAAAACAGCTCCTTTGATCGTGAATAAGCCAGCAAGATGGTAATGGAATAATCTACAAAAAATTATCGTCAAGTCAAAATGAACTCCATAACAATCGAACAGAATTAGAAATGATAAGGACATTCTGCGAAGTGTATGATCCCACGTTTTCGTGAGGCGCTTATGATCTGTGGAAAGTTGTGTTAGGTAGTACAGCCAGGCAGCCCGCCAAGAAATTCCTAGAAACCTTGCAAAACGATTACAACATGAACACAAGGTGCTAATGTAGCAGCTACAATTGATTCCGGAAGTCAAAACTTTGAGGTTGCAAGGAGAAGGAACAGCAAAGTGAATTATACAAACTCAACGAAGCAACTAAGAGTCCCTTTTTTCAAGCTTTTCAACTTCTTCCCGGTGCCTTCTTTCAGCTTCTTGAAGTTCCCTTGCGGCATCTTCCTCATCTTCCATCGCATCACGAGCTTCAAACTCCTTAGTTGCCGCCAATGCTTTGACAACTGGATCCCGTAGTTCAGAAATTAGGCCACCACCGATCTTGTACTCTTCTTCATCCCCAATCAAGAACAGGCGTTGATCGGGTCCACTTGCCATGGGAATATCCACTGCCAATAGTTTCATATCATACTGCAGAATATGGAAATTAAGTGAATATAAGAACAAGAGGAACATTTCTACTTTCCAGTTAAACCTTAAATCTCAAAACCTATTCACATGATAGGTGATGCAATCCTTCAACTCAAAGCTGTTTGAAAGGAAAAACCATGACGAAAGGCGAACGAAACTACCGGCATCTATGAATAAACTATAATGTGCAGGAGTCTATTATTTCTGCTCTCCTTTTACAGAAATAGACTAAGCTGTAAAATTGGTTCATTGAACAAATAGAGACTTAGCAATGATGAACCTTGATGCTACATACTTAACATGAAAAACCAAAAAATGAAATTCGGTTGGAAATAAGAAGACTATTTGACTTACATGAAGTAGTAGCATACTGAGTTTCATTTATTATCTACAGTACCTATATAAAATGTATGACGGGGAGACCCAACAAAATCTACATTCCTCCTGCAGGCAAAGTGCATTATGTTTGCCTAAAGGTCACATTCTGAGCAGAATATATGGAAACCATATTACTTAAATTGCTATAATCCCCAATAACTAGCATATTTATATGCAGGCAAGAAAATACAATGACAGGAATGTATTCACTGGATAGCTAAAAACATCACTTCAACTAGAAAACCAGAAGCACATGGCATAAAAAAAACCTGGCCTTTCTTCTTCTTGACTTCAACGCTGACCAACCCCTTCCTTTCTGAACCTCGTATAGGGAAAATAAGAAAACACCTTTTGCTTCTTAAGCTTGGCTGGAAATTCTTTAGGGTGACACCTCCTCCCGACATGATGTATGCTCTCAAATCTGTTCCCGTGAGAGGCGCACCCATGACTTCAAGAATACCTGCTGATGTATTTAGTTTCCTCATGGCCATTCTGTAAACTTTATCCGGATTGATTGTGTACTTTGAACGGAAGTACAAGCCCTTGACACGTTAACAAGATATTGTAAGTCGTACTTGTGATTGTTTAATTGAAAAAACAAAGAGAAAAGGCGAGCAAAAATGTTATGGACTTGATTCCAATTGTCAGCTTTTCGGAACTAGAGTGGGAAGAGGAAGGAAAGAGTGGAGACTTCAAGTTTAGATTTTATAACTAGAGTGGGAAGAGGAAGGGCTGGACAATGGGAAGAACAATAAATGAAAACTACCAACATATCCTGAAAGAAGGCGAACTTAGCCATCACCATTTTCATTTGAGCAACAGATGCAGCACAGCTTTCAGAACATATCAAGTCCCAAACAAATTATAGTGTATTCATAGCAAAAATCAATCGGATGAGTACACGAACAGAGCTAAAATGTGACTTTACACTCCAACTGAATTGACTACATATGCTTATAACTAGATGCAAATTGATCAGCATCCTATTATAGGGTCAACTATGATATGAACTATGAACGATCAAGCTACTCCATGATTTCTATGGGTAAACTACCATTTAACCAATCAAAGAACTTATACTAGTTCTATGAGGAAGTACATGGACAAATCACATCCCAAATCGCTGCAACTAATTCCATTTGTGCAACCATTCAATCTAGAGCATATGACCGTCAACATGCTGAAAACTCACTCATCGGAAACTACTCAATTAATAGTTCATCCAGACATTAGCAGCTTAACTTCCGATTAATATATTTCTTTCTTCACCATCAATCAAATCATTAATCAACAATCAATTATCCATCCACAACAACAGAACTGAAAACACATGTATAAACCAGAAACTACACTACAGCAAGGAACAACTCACAGTAAAGGCGACAATAGCGGATGAAAGAGCTAGAAACCCATACTTGGCCATACCCTCAGAGAAACCAATAAACGTATTGGCAATGCCGAACAAGACACGCCACAGCAAAATGCACACCACAACCCCACCTGCCCCCAGCACCGTCAGATAATTTCTCTTCCAGAAGGCCTCAATCTGCAGCCCAACAGCCTCCCTATACCGTGCAAATGTATTTTTAACAGCCAAAGCAGGATTTTCAACCACTTTTTTGGCGAAATTCTTAGAACCCATCTCAAAATTCTTAAAGGAAAAGTACCTAAAACCCATTAAATTTCTACTCGGTAAGAATTTGACCTGTGGGTCTAATTTTCCAAAAATCCCCGGAATATTATTAGCCGATGACGAGAAATGGGTTCTTTGGGAATTCGTTGGCAGCCAAGAAGAAAAGGTGCGGTTCTGCATAATTTTAGGATTGTCGGCGATGAAATGGGAAATCGCACTGGTGTGATTACCACTCGTCGAGGGTTTTGATGCAATGTGATGAAAATACCTGACGATAAATCTCGATGATGAAGATTTTGCCATTGTTTATCGCTTGCTGTTGATAAATTCTAACTGGGCTTTTAGAGTTGACAGAGAATTAGATTCACGCAGATCACAAACTCGAGATGATTGATTCACCTGCTCGAAGGAATCAATCAAACCAATTTCTTCAATGAAGTCTACTCAATAACATACAGAAGAGGGACAAAGTTTCTACTTGTAAAGTATGTACGGCGTAGAGTACTGTATCTGTATGTATAATTTTAGTTTAATTCCAGTTTTGCCCCTGCAAATCATTGTTCATTTGGTTTGAGCTAAATTTGTTTTTCATTTGGGGCTATAAGATGATTAAATATAATTATTTGATATTAATAAATAATATATAATAATTATTATTTTTATTGACATTTATTAATTTTGATAATTGGTATTAATGAACGTTACGATTCACTCCAGTGCTTGCTTGTTGGTGGAGGTTGACAGTATATCCACAATGGCCACATTTACTTTGAGTGATGTGATTAAAATGAAATATATTATATTGTGATTATTATTATAAAAAAAACACATAATATATCATGTTTAAAGCACTAATCACAAACTAATCAAAATAAAAATAAACAAAAAATAAATGGTGATTAACCATGATATTATGGGTAATCACCCAAAGTAAAGGTGCCCTATGAGTAAGAAGTCGAAGAATTTTATTACCTTAGATCCGCCTCTTACTTACCTACCTTCCCTGAATAGCTAGTCGGGGCGATCTTAACATTAGTCGCTTTGGCACGCTCGTGAGATTAGACCTCATGATGGCTTGTAAGCTCTATTCCTACTTCTCGATTCTCATGATTTGCTAACAACACGGTCCGGACTAGGGGTGCAAACGAGCCGAGCTTGGCTCGTTTGCACCCCTAGTCTCGAGCTCGACTCGAGCAGCTCGCGAGCTCGACTCGAGCTCAATTAATTATTTTTTTTTAAATATTCGAATTCAAAAAAATATAGACTATTGTACCATATGTAACATATTATTAAAAAATTTAAATATGAAGCATGAAGAGAATATTCACAAGAAGACTAAAAAGAAATACGATGAAATAAAATTGAAAGTCATGAAAATTTATTGATTAGTAATTCTAATATATGGCGAGTTTTTAAAATAAATGCATTTTGATGTAGTTGATATTGAAATTATAACGATAATTTTCATATGCATTATATTAAATATTTGGGTTTAAAGCAAAATACCCCCCTGTGTTATCCCAAAAGAGCAAATTACCTCCCTGTGAAAAATAAAAGATCAAATTACTCCCTTGAGATTTTAAAAACAAAGCACACTGCCTCCCCGCATAAATTAAACGTTAGTGTAAAGGGGAAAAGACTAAAACACCCTCCTTATATATGAAAGGTTGACTGCAGAGTCAACATTAGATCAATGGCTTATTTATTTTTTATTTTTTTAAATTCTAGATTATTTAAGAACCGTTGGATCTAATTTGGAACAAAGGTCCAAATTCAACTTATAAATCAATGGCTTAGATCTTACATAATTTAAAATCAACGGTTTAAATTGCATTTATAAATTTACCTAATATATACATATATAAATATTAATTTAAAAACACTATATAAAATGTATTTATATATAATTATAGTATATATATATATATATTAATGCATATATATTTTATAAAAATAATATTGAATATATTAAATATTAATTATATATAATATATATTCTCTTTCTCTTCACTAGGCTGCCGCAGCCGCCGCCCTGCCACCGCCATCACCGGGCTGCCGTCGCCGCTGCCTCCTCCCCTCCCCCCTTCCTCCCTTCCTCCCCCTTCCTCTTCCCTCTTTCCTCTTCCGCCGTCGCTACCTCCGCCATCCCCGCGCCCAGATCCGCCGGCCCCTCCCCCTTCCCCTTCTCCTTCCTCCTACCTCCTCCCCATCGCCACCCCTTCCTCCGGCCCCTTCCCTCACCCAGATCCGCCGTCCCCCGCCGGTTTCTCTCCTCTCTCTCTATACACATTATAAATATAATATATATATATATTATATATATATATATATATATATATATATATATATATATATATTTAAACAGAGAAAGAGAGAAAAGGGGCGGCGATGGCAACGGGCAAGGGAGGGAGGCGCGGCAACTGGGGAAATGGGCGGGGGAGGGGGGCGCGGTTGGGAGTTGGGGAAGGGGGTTTGGACGGGGAAAGGGCGGGGGAGGGAGGCACGGTGACTGGGGAAATGGGCGGGGGAGGGAGGCGCAGTGAGGGGAGTGGAAGGGTGGTGGTTTGGGCGCGGCGACGGCGACGCAACTGGTTTGGGGGGAGCGGCGCGACTGGGCATGGCGTGGCAGCTCGGGCGACGTCGGTTGGCATGGAGGACGGCGACGGGCTGAGGGGGAAGGGGCGGTGGCGGCCGGTGAGGGGTGGGCGGTATCTTTTTTTTTTTAAATAAAAAAAAGTATGTATTATTAATATTATATATTTTATATAAAAAATTAGTACTTTTACTTTTTCCCCTTTATTTCAGGATAAAGGGTATAATTGTCCGAACACAGCGAAAAATGACTCCCCAGCCGCAATTTGGGCGCTTGTGGCACACCTTCCGCACGCAGGGGTCTAATTGCTAGATTAAAATTTTCACAAGGAGGTAATTTGGTATTTTTTATATCATAGGGGGGTATCATACACATACCCCATATCACAGGGGGGCGCCCTGCATTTTTCCCTTAAATATTTATTTACAAAAAATTATGAAAGTGTACTAAATTGTTGATTAAGCTTCTTTTTAGATAATATAAACTATAATATCATATTTGAATACCATCTAAAACTAAAATATGAGATATGGACTGATAATTCTAATATATAGTGAATATCTGAATTTTGTTATATAAGAGAGAGAATAAAATTTATATACATTATATTAATATTTATTTACAAAAAAATTATCAAAACGTACTAAATTTTTCTAATAAGTTTGTTTTTAGATAATATAAACTACAATAACATATTTTAATATCATCTAAAACTAAAATATGAGATATTAACTAATAATTCTAATTGATAATGAATTTTAAATATTTATTTACAAAAAAGTATAAAAACTTACTAAATTATTGCTTAAACTTATTTTTAAATAATATAAATAAAAATACCATATTTTATTATCATATAAAATCTAAATAAGAGATATATTGACTAATAATTCTAATATATGATGAATTTTGAATATAAACTTGATACAATATTAAATATGCACTTTAATAATATATATATATATATATATATATATAATAAAAAATAAATAAAAAAAGGGGGTGAGCTCGCGCTCGAGCTCGAGCTCACCAAGAACTCGAGCTGAGCTTGAATACGAGCCGGCTCGGCTCACCTTGCACCCCTAGTCCGGACTATAAGCGTCCCTTGGGTCATTTCCTTCCTCGGATTCTGCCTTCGCCTTCAGTGCACAGAGGGGAAAATTGAAATAATAATTTATTATTTCTGCTAAAAGAATAATATTGTTTTATTTATATATTTAGTTGAGGGAATAAAATTAGCACATCTCTAATTATCTTTTTATAAGTAAAAGAAAACTAAAATACATTGCATAAATACAATGGACAAAATTGAATGGACCTTAATTTTACTGTACTTTTTATTTGAATTATAAAGTATTTTGATATTTGATTTACGAAATCCACCTTTTTTATTTGAATTTGTTTTAAATCCAACTAGCATTTGCTCCGTGCGTTTCACAGTAATTATTTTTTTATATAATATTAATAAAAGTCATATTGTTCATTTTATATTATTAAAAAATTATTTCTTTATTTTTTCTTGAAAAAATCTAAAAAAAATCTTATTCTATTTGCTCCAGAAAAATAAATTTAAAAGATAATATAAATATCAACTTAAATTTCAAATGAGATATATTTTTCTATTATGATATTTCTACAACAATATGAACCATTAAAATTATATGAACTTAATTTGGTATCAATTGTTATCATTATTTTAACGAGTCATATTTATTAATTTTAATTTGTATTATTAAAAAAATTATTTTTTTATATTTTCTAAAAAATATATTAAAATATAAAATCTCTTATCAAATTTACATTAGAAAAATAAATTAAAATGGTACTACACATCACTTATAAGTATGCATCATTGCATCAAATATAACTATTCGTTGCTCTCTTGAGTTTATTTTTTAAAAGATTGTGCTAACATAAATATCGAACATCATCAATCTATGATTATTTTAAAAATTTAAACTTATCCAGCTCTTATTTTTTTTTTCTATACCATATAATAGATTATTTTTCACTTTACATTTGATATTACAAAATAATGTTGAATGTTGTTTAAATTTAATTTGATATGTAGTAGGAATTTCGGAAATTATCATATAATTATCCAAAAAATCGCATTTATCCGATACAGATCAACACTCGTCGTCAACCTAGAAAAAACAATGAAAGTAAAATCGAAAAGAAAAAAAAATAAAAAAAAAATGCTAAGTATCTTCCAGCTACTACCCAAGAACTGTGTTGATATAAATTATTCCGCCATTCCTTTCTTTCTCCACCGAATCAAATATAGCTTTTACCTGTGTTTCTGCGAGTCCAAGTGTTGAACAAACCCCGGGAAATATGCAGATTCTTCACATTCCATGCCTGGAAGATAACTACTCCTACATGTAATCCGACCAAGAGAAGCGAAACCATTTCGATTCGCGCAGATAACAATCTCTCCGCTATAAATTCTGATTTTTTGCTTAATCTTTATCGTGTTACAGGATTATTGATGAGGCCACGAAAGAAGCAGCAGTCGTGGACCCTGTGGAGCCTCACAAGATTCTCCGGGTAGCTCAAGAAAACGGGGTTGATCTGAAGCTCGTCCTCACCACCCACCACCACTGGTCATCTTCTTTTTTTCGAATTTTGTGGCAATTCATTGTTTTAGCTCGTGAATTGTTTGTTCTGAACTGGGTTGGTCGTTTATATAAGCGATATGTTTTGTGTTTATGTTTAGCTGATGATAGTGCTGAATACTCTCGGTATGTGTCTGATGTTTCTTTCGTCTGGCAACTTCTTACAAAGTCGGGTCTTTTTTTTTTTTTCTCCCCTTTTATTTTATAATTGAAGCCCTCTTTTGTTTGAAGGATTAAAGTTTATTATGACTATGTGGTTTATAAAGAGGAATTAAAGATGCTATTGGTGTTTGGCTGTTTCTAAGGTCAAAGAGTGGTGATGAAATATGTATTTGATGTTCCATGGACGGTGAAAGATTTCTTGCAGTGAAGTGAAATAATCTGAGCTGAGTGTCATGTTACTGGATGGTTGTATCTTTTTCTAAAGTATGTTTCTTGTTTATGGTAGGGATCATGCTGGTGGCAATGACAAGATTAAGCAGTTAGTGCCTGAGATCAAGATTTTTGGTGGTTCTGTTGATAATGTACAAGGGTGTACTAACAAAGTCGAAAATGGTGATAAACTTTCTCTTGGGACTGGGATTGATATATTATGTCTCCATACACCATGGTAAGTGCTGCATGGCTCGTTTCTTGGTTTGTATGTGTTTCAGTTAGCATTTATTATTAGTGTTATGATTATTTCAATCTTATTATCTTTGTTTATTTGACAACTTGCAATGGTTTGTCGATATTCTGATATCTGATGAACTCTTTGATTCGTACTGATTTATAGGCATGCATAAAATTATCTCTGATTTGTCAATTAGCTACTCCTTTATTGTTTGACAGTATGTCTTATAATTTTCATGCTGAGATATGAACTGGAACAGATATAGGCGTCAAAGTTGTTTGAAAGAATTCCATTTGAAAGATTTCCTTGATATTCTCTTTTGTTCTTTTCACATTGGGAACTTGTTCCCGGAAAGTGCTTGATCTACTCAGTTACAGCAAATAAATAACCATATCTCATCATTGTAATTCTTTTGCTTATTGAATTAATAAACTTTCTTCTCTGATTTCAGCCACACAAAGGGTCATATAAGTTACTATGTTACTGGCAAAGAAGGAGACGATCCTGCAGTCTTTACTGGAGACACATTGGTGAGCTGCGATTATTTTAATTTCTGGATGTATTCATACTTTATAATATTATTGTGAAGGATCTAGCGGAGGGAGAAATAACTAAGGTTGATGGCAGCCATTGTATGATTATGCATTTTACTTCCTGAAGACCTACCAAACGATTGGAGGTATTTTAAACAAAACCAAACAGAATGTTCTGGACATGAAAGCATTTTCGCATGATGGAGCTTGTCACTTTATTATCACCTTAAGTGGGGTGCAAACATGCTCTTTATTCTCAATGTTTATTTTTAGCATTTATCATATGTTGGATTAAAAAGGATAACAATTACAATCTCTTACTGTTTTTCTTCTTATGGATCTGCAGTTTGTTGCTGGCTGTGGGAAGTTTTTTGAAGGCACTGCAGAGCAGATGTATCAATCTCTATGTGTTACCCTTGGTTCTTTGCCGAAGCCAACTCGAGTGTACTGTGGTCATGAGGTGATATAATTATTAAAACTTATGCATACTCTTTATATGGTAATTAGAGTGAATAATTGTTTAGGTTTACACTAATCTTTCTAATGTGCTGTATGCAAATACTTGGAATGGCTAATTCCTGTTTCTCTTCTGCTAGAAGATGGCGGCATCATGTCTCGAGTGTTGTATTTTACTTATTTGGGTTTCCTCTGGTAATTTTTGTTTCTTTGTCATAGTATTTAGTTGACTCTAAAACCTCTTTAATGGGGGCCAACTTTAGCTTTTCATGAAATGCCATGAGTATGCACCTCTGTTTTTGTTTGACTTTCACTATGCTTACGAGTGGTGTAGGAAACCGGTTTTGATGGTTGTTGAAAATATATAAGGAAAATAAGAAACTGTTGCAAATTCAAAAGGAAAGTTATATGTTACGATTACTCCTTTTTCTATTTCTGAGATTGTTACCAATATAGACCTGAGTAGGTAATATCTGACTTGGGCCATGAAGATGTAATTCTCGACACGTTAGGCTGCCATTTACAGAATGAATTGGCCTCTTAGAGATGTTGGGTATATCTATTCTCAGAAATTCTGAATCAGTTGCGCTGAAACTAAACTGGCTAAATTCTGAATATAAGTTTCCTATGCACTATTATTAAGTTAATCCTGTATTATCTGTCACTGCTGCTAAACTGTTGCTTGGATGAGTGATTTTATGAGCATTCCCACTGGTTTTGCTTCTGATTCTCGTCTTCACTTCTTGGTTTTTTCTTCATCTTTCTCCTTTTACCATTTTTGGCACCGGAGCTTCTTATGATAATTGCATCTAATTCGGATGACAAGATGCCAACTTATCTTTGAACTGTGGCAGTATACAGTGAAGAACTTGCAGTTTGCTTCAACTGTGGAACCAGATAATGTGAGGATATCCCAAAAATTATCGTGGGCTGAGCAGAAGAGACATACAGGTCTTCCAACCGTTCCATCAACTATCGAGGAAGAACTGGAGACTAACCCATTCATGCGCGTCGATCTACCTGAGGTTCAGGTAGTAATATACCGCCATAGCTTTTTTACTATCTTGAGTACAATCAATCCGTTTACAAGCATCAACCATGCCTTTGCTTTTTCCTGTTCCCCTTTCTTGCATACGATACATTTCCCATCTCGCAATAATCAAGAACTGTGATTGAAACTCGACACATTCATATTAAAGGTGGTAACCACGACAACTTGAATTTACAGGAGAAGGTCAGCTGCAAGTCCCCAGTCGACGCCCTGCGGGAAATAAGACAGCGGAAGGATAACTGGAGAGGATGAACTATATAGTCTTGATGACTGCACTTTTCTGCTGTTTCAGCTCCCCTCATCATCAGCAGGTCCATAATAATATAGTGAGAATGCTTGTGCGAATGCTATTTCGGTCTCTGTCGTTGGTTTGTGGTAATACAAAGACAAAAACACACTCAATCTGTCTGATTCTGCTCTTGAATTGAACTAAGTTTGCTACCTAATTTGCCTTAAACCCTTGCCACACCATGATCCAAGAATGGGAAATGAATTCCTTGGTGGGTCCCGTCGAAAATAGAGGGCTGTGATTTTCTGAATCTGGTGTCCTAAGAATTATTTGAAAATATGTTGTCCGAGTCAAAGGTTTATGGTGGTTATATTCCTTTCCTTATGTAAGAGTTCATAAAAAATGGAAGAACCTGATCTTGCAAATCTGGGGTTTAGAGGATCATCAAGAAGACTCCTCTCTCCAAAAAAAAAAAAAAAAAAAAAAATGAAAGGAAGAAAGGATCACCATGAAGACTAAAATTCATTCTAGTCCCTCACGGTTGGGGTCAACTTCAAAGTGGGTCTAATGTAATTTACCTATGTGATATTGAAAATGAATAAATTATATTTTTATGAAAAAATAAATACTAAATCACCCTTCTGTGTTTTGTAAAATAGAGCATTCTCCCCCCCCCCCCTCCGTGATTACATGCAGTCCTCGTGCGTTTTTTTTTTTTTTTTATAATTATAAAATTATATGTACAACCTTGCTTATCATTAGATCTTATTCATTTAAGGTTTACATTCAACTAATAAGATCAATGGTCTAAATTTTCTTTAATTTGAATCAGGGGCCTACATTTAGATTTATATATTTATATAAATTTTAATTAAAAATATACATAATATGTAATATTTATATTTACATATAGAGAGAGAAAGAGAGAGTGGCGGGCGGGAGGGAGGAGGTCAGCAATGGCGGAGGCCTGGAGGAGGATGGCCGCGATGGGTCGAATGGGGAGGGGAGCGATGCTGGGGCGCGACTTGGGGAAAGGTTGGTCCGCGTTGGGGAAGGAGAGGGAGGTTGGGCGACAACTGGCGCGAATTGAGGAAGGGAAGGAGGGCGACGATTGGGAGTGCTTTTTACAAATCAATTACATTTATAATAATTTATAAATTTATATGCCATTGACCAATTTATTATTTAAATAATGCCTAATAATAATTTTGTTCAGTTAAAATGGTTATGTTTTCTTAAATTTATGTGCGTGGGATAAAAATGCAAATTAAAAATAAAAAGTATGCATAGTTTTATTTTATTGTAAAGAAGAATTTTTCTTATAAAGACATTATAGAAAATCACCTATTGGATTGACTACTTTGTAACGAGTCGAGAAAATATAAATTATTTTAAAATTAAATATCAGGAACTAAAATAAATTTTACCATCAGAAATGATCAAAAATTGATGAATCGTACCCAATCCTCTCTCTAGAAAATGCCCTAAATTGATGGGAAATGTGTCTAAATCATTAGGCGCACACATATATATATATATAAGAATGGTATCGTCCTATTTCTTGCTTGAGAATGTATCAAAACCTCTTTTTCCTTCAATATTTAAATATACTCATTTTGAATAATTAATTTACTTTATAATTAATAATGCAATGGAGTCAACTGTTTTAATCGTAAATAAAAATTGAAATAAAGTATGCATTATATGACCGACGCAATAGAGTTGTACATTTTATAAGCATTAATTAACACTATCTATCCCATTTTTCCTTTTCAATAATACACAAATTCTATCCCTTATGCTTAGTCTCACCTAACACTAAACAACACCTACACATCTTCTTTTTTCATTTTCCTCTTAATATATTCTATAATATATATATATAAATTTTTTACACTTATAAACAACGATTAGTAATTTTTGTTGTATTAAATTTTAAATACAATAATTATTTATATTTATATTAGGGTAAATTACATCTACCTCCCCTGAGGTTTGGCATAATTACAAATACCCCCTCGTTGTTTGAGAAATTACAAATACCCCCTAATTTTAACGACCGTCTAACAATTACCCCAATCTATGCATTTTTTATAGTGAACTGACCAAAATACCCTTATGAATTAAAATTTATAATTTTATTTATTTTTTAAAAAAAAAACATTTTTTTTATCGACTAAGGCAATAATTTTTTTTATAATTTTTAAATTTTTTTCATCCATCCCATTCAATATTTTTATAAGATTTTAATTTTTTTTAAAAAAATAAAAAAATACTGTAAGGGCAAAGTTGACATTTCTATGCCTTCATCCAAGGATTGCATAATTTTATCAAACATTAGGGGGGTATTTGTAATTTTTCAAACAACGAGGGGGTATTTAATTATGCCAAACCTCAGGGGAGGTAGATGTAATTTACCCTTTATATTAATATAAAAAAAACTTATTCACACTCACAGACATCGGTTAATGACACAAACACATTAATTTTGTATGAAGTCAAAAATACCCTTCATGACAAAATAACTAATTTATTCAACTTTTCAAAATTTATATTAATTGATATTTTTCTCTTTCTTTCTTTTATCTATGTAATGCACTGATTTATATATTTTACTATTATTTATAATATATTTTAAAGCGTAAAAGTTATTTATTATATGCACGTGGGAACGACATGCCACAACGAATAGTTAATATAAAAAAAAAAAAGGCTCTCTGCACTTCTAAACAGCGGTTAGTGATACCACCACATCAATTTTTAAATATGACAAATATATTTCTAGTTAGACAAATTTCAAAATTAATTGTAAGTTTTTTAAAAAAAGGGTGACTTTATGCTATTTTGACACCATTACATGAATTATTTTTATTGTGTTAATAATTCCTTAAACTGTTCTTTTTATTTATTTTTTTAAATGTGGTTAATTAGTTAATTTGTATATTTTATTTTTATTTATAATATATTTAAAAATAAAAAAAATATTTATTATATGTAAGTCAGACGACATACCATGACAGCTAGTATCCTTAATTATATAATTTTAAAAAGATTAAATAATATTATTATTATTTTATAAAAATCATTCCACATTATTTTAGTACCAGTACTCTATTTTTTCATGCGTTGATGACACTCTAAATTATTCTTTTTATTGCTTTTAAAATATGGTTTATCTATTCATATATTTTATAAAATATAAAAAATTATTTATTATATATCGTCCACTTTAAAAAATTATTTATTATATGGGATCGGGTATTCGCGACTGACTAGTTAAAAGTAAAAGAGGAAAATGGTATGAATATTTCCACAGCGTGCGCAGTGTAGGTTGATTTCAATAAAGAGATAATTATTATTATATGCCATAAACAGCAACTTCAATTAAATAGAAATTGCGTTTTGTTGACGTTTCTCCACTCCCCACCAGAGCGGACCATCACCTTTTTTTTTTAGGCAAAAATGCATAAAACCCCCATGTGTTTTAAAAAGTCCACTAAAAACCCCCTTCTATTTTAAAAATAGGCTAAAAACTCCCCTGTGTTTTTTAAATGTAGCTCAATCGCCCATTTCCGTTAAATATAACTAACGTTAACTTTTTTAAAAAATGACCATCATACCCTTATTTAATATATATTATTTCGAATTTTAATAACCGTTAGATTTGTATTAATTATATCAGAACCGTCATATCTAATCAATTAATTTTAACCGTTGGATTTTAAATGTATCAAGGGCTGATATTTTATTGCTTAAAAATATGTATTGTAAAAAAAAAATAATCCCCCAACCCTCCCTCTCCCCCTCCCCCTCCCCCTCCCCAAACCACCAAGGCGGCAACCCTACCCAACCCACCCCAAATCACCGACACCGGCACCCCCACCCCCACCCCCAGCCCGCCGCCTCTCGCCGTGCGCAGAGGAAATCACTGGCACCCCTACCCCCACCCCAAATCACCGACACCGGCACCCCAACCCAGCCCGCCGCCTCGCCGCGCCCCCCTGCAACCCTTCCACCTCCTATCGCCGCGCCCCCCCTGCGCAACCCTCCCACCTCCTCTCCCCGCGCCCCCCCCTGCGCAACCCTCCCACCGCCTCCCTCGTCCACTCTCCATCCGAAATCTGGGCGACGCGACGTCGCCCAGAACAAGGAAGATGGCGACGACGTCGCCTTCTACGGGCGACGCCCAGACCCGCGAAGGCGACGGCGTCGCTGTCGCTCTTTTTTGTGGGGCGGCGGCCATCGCCGTCGCCACAATTTTTTCTTTTTTCTTTTTAATTTTAATTATATTAATTATATATATTTTAGTTAATTAACACTAATTTTAAATAATTATAATAATTAATTAAATATATTTTTGATTAATTAAAAATAATTTTAATAATTAAATATATTTTATTTAGTTAAAAATAATTTTACAAAATTATAATAATTATTATACTTAAATTGAATTAATTAGATATTTTAAATAATTAAAAAGATTTCACAATTATAATTTTTAAATTTCAATTTTTTTACAATTATAAAAATGATTTAAATTTAAATATAATTTGATTTAATATTTCAATTTAATTATAAATTTTCAAAAATATATATAATTTTTTTTCAAGTTTTTAGGTCAATATATTTATTTTATTTTTTAATAGATGAAAATGCAAAAGAATCACTCAAAACAAATAAAAATACATACATGTGAATATATAAATACTATGAGGGTATTTTAGTAAAAGACATTAAAAAATAAAGTCAAAATCAGTCAAAAAACATGCCCAAACGCACAAGGGGCGCGTGTAACGCACCTTCCGTTAATTACTAACGGAAAGGGTGTTTTTGCTGAGTTTTACAAAACACAGGGGGGGTTTAGCCTATTTCGAAAATACAGGGGGGTTTTTAGCTTTTTCAACAAAACACAGGGGGGTAAAATGCATTTTAGCCTTTTTTTTTAAAGTAAAACACGTTTTATCTAAAGTAAGTGAAAATCCCCAAAATCAGCACAAACACTGATGTTTTGTTTTATTTTCCAAGTTTATTTCATTATTTCGACGGATAAAAGTAAAACAAATATATATATATATATATATATATATGTATAATGTATCTGAATTTTTTTAATACATTTATTTATTTTTTTATTTTGTATATGCAAAAATAAAAAATAAGGTGTATCGAATTATGTGTTACGTAAAAATAAAATAAATAGCAATATTTTTTTAGTACTCTTCATGAAATTTAAAAATTAAGACCAAATGAAGTAGCATTTTTGTATATCTTTTATTAAAAAATTAAATTAAATCATCACTACTAATTAATTTTTATTTTTTTTAAAGAAAATCAAATAAAGTAAAATATTCGAATTTCAAAATAAAAACAAGGATTACATTAAAGTATCGCTTTAACTAAAATAACCAAACTGCCATAAAAAGTAAAAATTATATAATTTTATCCATTTGAGTCTCTTTCAATATATTAAAGGATAAGTTCAATTCCCACAAAATTACTCATTTATAAAATTAAATACACTTTACCCCTCAACTATACTCTAAATCTCATTCATTCCTCTAAATCAAAATATGTAACATTTATCCCCTTTATATAATTAGTGGGACAAAAACACCCCTTATTCTTATGCATATGCATGCAACATATATCTATATATTCTAATATATTTTTCACATTCATTTAATAGCAAAATATGTTTTTTACTTATTCAAAAAATATTTTTTTGAAATATAGGAAGAGGTATTAATAAATTGAGCATTATAGATCATATTAAAACAATAGATTAGCATGATATATACAAAATAAATACATTTGTATAATTTTATCAGGTTTTTCTGAAATTTATCATAATTACAATTACTACCTCATTATTAAAAAATTATAAATATTCATCTGAAATCAACGATCGCCTAACAAGTAGCCGTCCACAACGAGCTGTCACGAGAGTATTCGTTTGTCAATTGTTAATACTAGATGGTATTTGTAATTTTTCAAATAATAAAAAAAATTTAATTATAAAAAATCTCAAGAGAATCCATTGTAATTTATCATTTATTCTATTCATTTGGACCCAAAAGGAAATTATTAATTGATTAATCAAATGAGACTTGACTTTTCTTCGACAAATGGATAAATATATTCGATAAATTTATAAAAAAAATAAAAAATTGAAGAAATTTGCACGTTTTTTAAAGAATATGAATAGATACATGTCTAATTTTTGTAAATGATATATATTTGAAAAAATGAAGATGTAATTACTAAATCTTTATCTATTGAAATTTCGTTTAAATATTTAGTCCAAATGGTTAATGATTATTAGTTTAGGGGTAAATGGGATATATGATATAGTTAAGGGGTAAAAGTGCAATTAATCCTTATATATATTTATAGTCTGTAAAAGATCTCTTTGACTGTATATGGCTCTGTTAGAATACCTTCTCTGGTCAGATATTTTCTTCCTTCAACGCTGTCTCTATCTATCTCTGCCTACTCCGATTTTCTTTCTTGGCTGTAAAGATTCAACTCTACTGCTCTATACGTACATAAATACGTATACGTATACGGGCTTATACGTTTCTGTACTACTGAATTGATCTGTCATCTGACTTTTCTGCTTTGAACACTTCTCTCCCATGGTTTTTGTGTAACCGAAAAACCCATCTGAAGAACTATTAGTATATTCTTCTCCTGCAAGAAACCTTCATTTTTCTGGTAGAATTCGGGAGCCCTTTTGTTGTGTTTTTCTTATGGAGACATCAAGTGCTGATGCTGCGAATTCGGAGACCTCTTCATCTTCATCACCAAGCAATGGAGGAGCGAGCTCAAGGACCCTCCAGTTGGCTTCTCTTCGGTTCTTGCAGTCTCCTGTCTCATCGTTGCTTGAGTATGCAGGTATATTAAGGGTCAGGCCCGATTACCCGTATTCTGAAGCCCATCCTCTCGTACCCGAGAATATGAACGCCGGTAGTCGTGTACGAAACCCTAGCAGTTCGGAGTCAGTTGACAGAAGTGATGGTGTTGTTGGGAATGGCGGTAGTGATAATGGCACCGGGAGTGGGAATAGTATTCGGGAGGTTTCGATTCGGATAGTTGGGGAGCAGGCCAGAGCTGGGGGTGTGAATAATGGCGAGAATGATGGGGGATTGGGTGCGGAGGAGTCTAGGGTAGAGGCTGATGATGGTAATGGGGATGTGAGGGGTGGTAGCGGTGGCAATAATAATAGGGAAGCGTCGCCGTATCAGAGATATGATATACAGCAGGCGGCGAGGTGGATTGAGCAGATTCTTCCATTTTCGTTGCTTTTGTTGGTGGTCTTTGTCCGGCAACACTTGCAAGGTAATTCTTCTGCATTTCTTTTTCGAAATTTTGATTGCAATGTGTTATTGTTTATGTGAAAATTACTAATATACTTAACAATGATTTTTGATCAATGGCTGAATATTGGTTTTTTACTATGACTTGGAGTTGATTTCTTGAGTAAATGCACAATGGTTTTAAATTCAGTATCTTTTGCTGTGAGGCTAATCTAAGTTGGTTCTCTTGCTCCGCAGACTAGAAACTTTGCTGATGATGGAAAATTATCAGAATTGTTTGCCATAATTCTTGTGACTTAGTTCAGCTTCTATTATCTATTGGTTATGCTGCTTGGATGACTTCTTGAGAGTGAGACCTTAGAAAGACGTCGTTGCTGGAATGTTTAGCTAATAAATAGCTGACATTTATTAGCTAGTGACAGGCATTAAAAGATTATTTGAGGATGATGGTAAAGTCGTTTTCTGCATATCCAATATGTTGACTCTCTGTATTTTGAGAAGTCTGGTATTGGATGGGAGTGCTAATGGAATTTGTTCTAACTGCATTATCTTCCTGTTTTAATAAGAGAGTAGTATGAGGTTGACTTGCCACAATATGAATAACTGGCTGATGATCCTTCACATTGTTGATAAAACTTCCGGGTTGTAAAGTTCTCGCATGCTTCTGACTAGATAAGGTTGCAAAGAAAAGATACAAAGTCATGCATGTATCTTGAAACTTCTTGTTTGGGACTCCATATTGGAATATTGAAGAGTCATGCTCATGGAAACTGTTCTGTTTGTCTCTCTATCATACATGCACCACAATCTGCAGTTCTGTTCCTGATCATCTGTTCTCTGTGAATGAAAAGGATAAAGTGTCTGCCATTTGGGCTAAATTTGTTCTCTCTTTTCTTTTCTTGGTGGCATTCATTTTTCTACTTATTTTTGCATGAACATTTACTGTTTCTGAACATAAAAAGTAAAAACGACCTATTGAGAAATCAAGTTTGGATTTTAATGCCCTCAAAAGGAGAGAGCACGCCTCACCATACCAATGACAATAAATAGCTTTTGTACTTTCTGTCATCTACTTATATAATTGGGTTATTGGAAATAGTTTGTTCTTACATTTATAAATCAACCCCATAGATTCCGAAGAACCTGCCTTTATATTAGTGGTTTTCCATTTCCCTGAAGTTAATGGATTGATGTTTTCATATCTGGATGAGGTATTGGTGTGAGTGACTAAACAAAGTTACTGTATCATTAATTGTGCTTATGACGTAATCATCTTTAATTGTACTTCCTTCAATGAACCATAATATTTCAGTTATAATCTTCCACCCTATGAAAGTAAATGCTTTCATCTAATTTTGGCGAAGAGCGTGCTGCTGCTCATGTGGTGACAGTCTTTTGATATTCATTAATATAATAATCTTTTATATACTAACAAAAACTTACTTCTCTGAAACTGAATGATGTGGTCATATCTGCGTTCTGAGTGTCTCTTGTTCGTGTGTAACTCAAAAAACCACCTTTTGAATCCTGTTCTTGACTTTTCTACGTATTGGTTTCCAGGATTTGTTGTTGCCATTTATATCACTGCCATCTTGTTCAAGTCTAATGACATTCTTCGGAAGCAAACAGCTCTAAAGGTGCGGTTCATGTTTCATGGCTTAAATATTTTCTGGCATTATTTATCTAAATAAAGACCCCTATCCTTCAGTAAAAGATGGTTAAAGCGAAACTCACCAACTTATTAGCACTGGATTTTGCAGGGAGAAAGGAAGATTTCTGTCCTTGTTGGTTATTCTGTTCTGTTCATGCTTCACGTATTTGTAATCTACTGGTGGCATCGTAAGGATGGCTTTTTCTATTCATTACTCATGATTCCCCGAAGGCAGTCCCACCCTTCTGGCATGCAATATTTATCATCCTGGTAAACGGTAAGGACTTTGAACTTCCTGTTACTTTTGACACTGCATTAATTTCCGACTATAATGTTTATGAGAGTATGTCAAACTAACTTCAGGTATGCTTGTTGATGGATATCATAATTTTGTTTTGATCAAAATTACTAGGAAATCACTGGATTATTTATAGATTGGTCTGTATTTAAGCTATTTGGAATATTTTTGAACTTATAAAAGTTGCCCTTTTGCCATTATATACATGCTCCTTCAGCGAATCTTAAATTATAGCAAATACCTTGAAATGTGACCTACTAAAAGCCTTACATTGAGCTCTCTCCCCTATATCTCCATGCAGGCTTGTCAAGTTGACCGCGTATCATATGTTCAAATTCATCCTATTGTTCCAATATCTATTAATGCAAGGCACAAGCCTCTGCTGCTTTTTCAGCTGCACCATCAATAGCACACACGAATTTGATTACTATTTTCATTGTCTCTACCATCTTTATTATTTTCATTTCTTCTCAACCTTTCTTGTGAATGTTTGTCTAGAAACATTTGTATTCTGAGCCTTCTGCTAACTCAGTTAGCCATCCCTTCTTTCATGTATTTATGTCATCATTGTCATTTATCAGAAAAAAGAAAATACCTGGAGATGTTTCTAATTTTACTTTGTTACTGTGCAGATACAATGGTTCGGCAGGCAGCAATGATCTTGAAGTTGGTTGTTTTGATGTGTTATAAGAATGGTAGAGGACACAATTTTCGAAGACAGGTAACATAATATCAGAGCAGATAATATAGTGTTATATGATCTATAATCACGCATGAATTGCATTAGGAATCTAATGATGTTGTATTGTCATTCAGGGCCAGATGTTGACTCTTGTTGAGTACACGCTGCTGCTGTACCGTGCATTGTTACCAGCCCCAGTATGGTATAGATTCTTCTTGAACAAAGAATATGGGAGCCTCTTTTCATCTCTGACAACAGGCTTGTATTTAACTTTCAAGCTTACATCAATTGTTGAGAAGGTATGCTATTCGACAAAATTATTCTTATGCTATCCTGTCTAGTCCTCAAAACCCTGAGAGCTTTGTTCTCTGTCTCCTCCATATCTTCAGGTCCAATCCTTCTTTGCTGCTGTGAAGGGGTTATCTAGAAAGGAAATTCATTATGGGTCTCATGCAACAACAGAACAGGTACGACTTTTTTCCTCAGGTTTCCTGGAGTTGCATTCTTCTGCAAACATTCTCATGCAAAGATCTTCATGTTATTCCTCTGACTAACAGCTATCAGCAAGAATTGCGACGATATGCTCACAGAACTATGTAATTTTCTAATTAGGTAAATGCGGCAGGGGATCTATGTGCTATATGCCAGGAGAAGATGCATGCACCAATATTGTTGCGCTGCAAACATATATTCTGTGAAGACTGTGTCTCAGAATGGTTAGTTTTCAATTTTACCATTCACAATTCCTTTATTTCTACTGGCCTTTTGAAAGTTAACCTTCTTTCGTTCTTGAGATTGCACTATGTTCTTTCCAAGTTTCAGCTGCCTATGGCTATATATGATTAGAATACAAGGGATCGTTAGATAATGATCATATTATTGGATTTCATTAATATCACTAGCTGGCACAAAATGGTATAATGGCAAGAGTGGCGACCTCCCCTGCAAACATATTTTATTTTCTGGGTTTAAAAGTCCACTTTACATCTTGACATTTTAAGTAATCTTATTCAACTTGATTTATCTTACTATTCTTATCCTTATATAATATCATAAATAATAGTTCCGGTGGTTGAAGTTCACACTCTAAACTGATTAATTCTCTAAACATCCTGTGGTTACTAATAGTAGAAAACTGATGACTCTCACTGCCGTTTCTTGTACCAGGTTCGAGCGGGAGAGAACTTGTCCTTTGTGTAGGGCGCTGGTTCGACCTCCTGATCTTCGATCATATGGGGACGGCTCAACCACTCTTTTCTTCCAGATGTTCTAGCCTTCAGACAGACAACCTCCTCAAACTGCTAAGCAGAAAGAGAGTGCGCGTGTCCTGAAACTATCTTGGGTACGTCGACGAGAACTGTCCTTTGCCTTCAGACAATTTTCTACAAGAACTTATACCAAAGTTTGCTGTGCATAAGGTTGTGTTGTATAGGTATAATCAAACCTCGGAGAAGTAAAAGCTTTGGGCTCCACCTCCTTATATATATTGTTTGCATTTTTTTTGACATCAAATTGGCACATAGTTTTTATACGAAATTGTGTTCCATCTTGCAGGGTGTGTGTGTGTTTGTGTTTACACCTCTCCACAATAAAAGTTGAATACTTATTGAATATTGCAAATTCATTGGGTACAAATGACAAGAGGGTGCTTGCCTAAATTTATTTAAAATATCTTATAATTAAATATATATATATATATATTATATATATATATATATATAATATATTAAGATGCTTTTTCAGTTTTTTGAGCCTATGGAATATTAAATTTTATGTAAAAAAATAAACTCTTAAACTGTTAATGTAAAATAGGATTATTGATGATAATAATAATTATTTTGTATTTAATACTATTAAAATCTTAAATAAGTAGTAGTTTTTTAGTTTTTTAAAAAGAGTTTTGAAATTTCTAATATTTTATTTTGGATCTTATAAATTTATTTATTTTTTATACAAGACACTTTATAAAATTTGTAATTTCTCAAACACCTTATAAAATATCCTAAAGGATTTATGAACTACATATATATATTATATTATATTTGATGTGACCAAACTGCATAAAAATTTATATAATTACAAGAATGGAACAATAAACTCAGCCCAGACGAGGAATGCTTGGAATCAAGAAACAAACTTTTGGACAGAAGCAATGATAGATAGTGCCCTTGAAACCTAAAACACCTTCTCGGATGCAACTTTTATTTCTATTTTCACAGTTGTTGTTGCATTTGTTGTTGCAGGATTGACTTGCAAAAATGTATGAGATCCTCATCCCACTCTGGTGAGTGCCCCATTACTCTTCTTGGAGTTGTGGTCGCCACCACTCTCCGTCCACACTCGCTGGTGGAGAAGCAACGACCTTTGAAACTGCACGTGCAACATTTCATTTTAAATAGAAAAATTACACGTGCAACACGAGTTAAATACTCTTTGATATTTAAGTTAGTATAAATTCCAACTATAGGGTTGACGAACATTCAAAATAATAAATGCACATTTGTATTTAAATTGAATGATGAAGACACAATTCAAATTTAAAATTCTGAATCATTACATGAAATTGAAGTCAAACTGTGAACGAATCAAATAAAAAATCAGTTAGTGTTTTTTTTCGAGGTTATTTATGAATAATCAATCCCATAAAAAATGCCCACCTCCATGCCAAGAAGCAATGATGCAATAAGACTACAACAAATAAACACTTTAAGATAATTCGTTTGATTTGATTAAATATTTTGATTTTATGAAATTTGATAAGAGTAAGTATTTGATGAGGTAGTGATCATATATATACTATACTATACTATACACACACTGTTGCTGTAGAGTGACAAGTCACTGAAAACGGCACTTTTGTCCGACTGTATTGGCAAACATACCAAAGTGGTGTGGACAGTGTTTTTTGTGACCAGCAGGCACACAAACCCATAAACTATCCCCCCCCCCCCCCCCCCCCCTTTTTTTTTCCTTAAAAGAAATAAAACCAAATCAAGAATGTCATGATTCATGATTTCTCGCTTAAATTTATAATGAGATGGTTCCATTCTGTGTTGCGTGTAAAGTTAAAGAGAGGATACTGCGTAATACTTGATCAACTGTCTCTATATACAGCTACACTCGTTCAAGGGCCAATCCAATAATTAAAACACAAAATTTTTCTTAGAAGAGATCTCGAATTCAAATTTTGAATATCCACATATGTGTTTGGAGTGTAAAAAATAAAAATAAAAAAATAAAATTACAATCAAAATTTTGGATCGTACTCACATAATCTTTCATTTTTTTTTCCTCCAGAAAATGGATTTTAGGTGTGATTTACATTTACATTCCCTTGAATATAACCAGTTACTATCAAGAGAGTCTAAAGATTTCATAATTTTAAATTTATTGTAGCACAAAATTATTCAAAAACACTTGGTGCCACATTGTTATTATGTATTTGAAATTTTGAGTTTCGAATCCATCAATATTAGTGTAAGTCCCTAATGTGTTTCTTTTTGCAGTTTGATATCAGGTATTCAAGTCAATATACTCGTTTTTTATGATTCAGATGTGAAAATAAATGAGATATGAGAATTAAGCTATGCTAGCAATCGAATTTACATTATACTGATGTGACATGATTTATACTATTCGATATTTACACAAACTCAATATATATAAGAAAATATGATTATATAGTTATAAAATAAATACAAAAAATTATGGGTTGTTATTAAACCTAATAATATATGCAAACTATTTTGATAGGTTTGTGTAATAAAGAGATGATTATCCCTTCTCCCCACCAATCAAAATGCTCTCCA
Organism: Sesamum angolense; assembly: GCA_034509725.1. Lineage (NCBI taxonomy): Eukaryota > Viridiplantae > Streptophyta > Magnoliopsida > Lamiales > Pedaliaceae > Sesamum > Sesamum angolense. The sequence goes on from JACGWL010000630.1 coordinate 65,427, forward strand.
CCACCACCACACATGCAATAATACTAGGATGTATGTATGTAAATAGGTCAAGTTGAGGAATGATGGTCTGATTTTGGGCCCAATCCACCAAGCTGCCTGGATCAATTATTTTTTTGCTCTCTTATTTTCCTTTAAATAAAAAGATAAAGTTTTTCTTTTATAAAAAGGGTACAAGAAAAATTATACCAAAACGTCTATTTTTTTTTTCTATGTAAATAAATAATAAGGAGTGTGAACATGTGATTTTATAGTGAACTTAATCACAAGAAATAAATAAATAAATAAATAAATGTAAGTGTGTTTACTCATGGTCAATTGATCATAATGTGGAAATTAATAATGAAAATTACATATAATATAATATTCAGGCGATTACAAATTAAATGAATCTTGTTAATTTCGATCCTTAAAATTGTTTCTAATGTTTAAAATTTTTAAGGTAAATTACGTTGAGCTTTTCTATAATTTAACACAATTACACATATCATTACATTATTTGAGAAATTATTGATAGCCCTTCATAATAATGTTTCTTCAATAATTGACCTATTATGTTAGACTCCATAAGAATTTCATCCAAATTTTGAATTGATTTGTTCGAAATGCCCTTCTAGAGCCTAAACTATATTTTCACATATTTTTTTAAAATTTTATATAATTAAAAACAAATAAATTATAATAACTTATATAAAACAAGGCAATACACTCATATAAAGCAATACAAATATCTATATATTTAATACTCTTTCTAATTACCATGTTGAAGTTAAGATCATGAGTTGCGTATTTAGGTTGTGGCATTAAATTACGAAAATGCCCCTCGTAAATTGTACAATACAGAAAATGCGACTCTGGCGCTGTGCGTAGGGCAACGTACCGTAAAAAGTGCAACATGAGTAGGGCAACCCCTTTTGGTCCGTGGGGTGGCCAAATGGACTAAAGAAAACATTTGTCTCTCCACACAAGCATTAATAATTCAAACACATTCAAATATAAATATAATAATAAAAACTGACTTATTTAATGTATTTGAGGGGATATTCAATAAAAAAAAAATCAAAATATTCTTGTAGAATAAGACTCCGTGCATTTTTTATCTGAGTCGAGTCACGCTCGAATTGATCCAACCCGTTGACACGGAATCATAACTGTAGCTCATCATGCATGAAAGGCTGAACACATCAATTTGTATAAGTACGAAGTAAATTATAACTATTTCGGATAAATGTATTCATTTTAGTTGAGAGATTGTTATTCACCTTCCTCCAAGATCAAACATCCAACTTACTTAACCATGAGAAGATCTTGGCTAGAAATGTCCTAACGAGCTTCACGATTCCAATTTTCTCTGAATTGAACTACTATTAAGTTTCTTTCTCCCCTCCGACCCAATAAATATTAATTTTTTTAATTATAAAGTAATATTAATTAAATAAATATGAAAATATAATAAATTAAAAATCCTAAAAATTTTTTTAATTGTGAAATCTCCATCTACGGAAAAAGGCTTATGTAAGATCTCTCTTGTTCTGCTTTTTGCCAGATTTACTTCTTTACTCTCCTCTCTGTCTGTGTCTGAAGTTGAGTGCGGTCAGGCAGGGAGATGAGTTCACTGTTTTTCTAACCTTTTTTTGCCCTTTTTGAGACCATTTCACTGCAGATTCTGCAAGCCTAGAGATAAACCTATCAACTCTATAAAAACCCACATAAATATGCATGAAAACACACACACATTCTTGTGTGTGTGTGTGTGTGAAAAATGTTGTTGGAGTCGCTTTCCTCCATCTCTGATTCTCAAGAAACCCTTCATCCTCCAATTGGGTTCGCTGTAATTTAGTCATTGCTTCTCCGTTTCTCTGTGCAAGAACAAGACCTATCTTTTGTCCCAAGAATCAATCGTTTTGGTCATCTGTTTGCAGTTTTCATTTGCAGTGGCGTGAGGGTGAAAATGGTTCATCAAGAACGATGGAAAACAGCGTGTAGAAAAGATTAATGGCGATTTAGGGTTTAAAAAATGCTGTTTTTAACCCCTTTTTTCTCACAGCTTTTGGGGGTGTGTGTGTGTTTTGTTTTAAATGAATGAACCCCATCTTTTTCTCTGAAAAATCGAATCTGGCTGATGCTCTTTGAAAATCCATTGAGTGATCATTGACTATTTAATGTGTCAGAGTTGACAGTTTTTGAATGACTATATTCCAAGACTTCTCCACCAATTTTTGGGCTGTTTTTGTATTGGGTTTTTCATGAAGAAGATTACTGGATAATGAGTTTTTACTATTTTCCTTGTTTTGAAGGTTGTTTCTTCAGGTTAGGGTTTTGTAAAGCTTATACTGCCTGAGGAGTTGGCTTCCACCACTGAATCTCAAAGGTAATTTGACCACTTAGATTTGCTAAGTATTCATTTCTTGTGGGATCTATTCAAGATTTTCACCATTTTGATTGGACTCAAGAAAGCAGTTTAGGTAACAGGTAACATTTTTTCTTACCCCCCCCCCCCCCCCCCCCCCCCCCCCCTCTTATATGCATATGTTTTTGACAATTTTATTAAGCTCAGAAGTCCCTCCGGGTTTTCTTGAACTTTGCCTTCCTATATACCATTTCTTGTCTTTTCATTGTCTAAACTTCTCCCAAAACTTGAACTGTTAAAGATTTCAGTGTGATTGCATCCTTGCTTCTACTCCATTCAATAAGTAATTAATGGTTTGATTATACTTGTTACAATAGTATTATCTATTCAAGATTAACAACAAGAATTACAAATTAATCTTGGCTTATAGCATTAGTGGTTCCATAGCCATCATTGTTAGTTTTCTTCCACATTTTTGGGATGAGTATATTTAGTATATTTGTCTCTAATTATCAGTTTTTCATACATTTGGTGTCCTATCACATAGTTTTTAATCTGTATCATTCATTTATTTTCACTGAGAAAGAGAGAAAAGGAAAAACAATTCAGTTTCTTTTTTAGTTCTATTCATCTGCAAAGAGATTATTGTCTTCTTTATCAGTGCTTCACTAAAAAAGCAAAATTCAATTATCAACTGTTGCTCCCACTAAGAACATTAGTGCGTACACTTCGTGACCATGTCATTAGAATTCTCGATTCACGACACACATTGACGATGTTATCCGATAGTTGAGCTCAACGGTGGGTTGAAGTAGCTTGGTTGTTCTAATTAAACGCGTCTTGATGCTTTGTTTGTTTGGAATTGATCATGTTTCAAGAACGATAAGTACTTTGATCAATATGGTTCAGAAGTTTCCATTTTTTTCATGGTTTTGGGGGGGATTGGAGTAGCTTTTAAGCTTAAAGTAGATGATGTTGAACTGAGAAATGGTCTAAGAGAGCTTTCCTTCAGCCACTTCAGGATGAGATTTTTGACTTGAACTAGCTGCCGACTCATTCATTCAACCACTCAGTAGGATAACAAAGTCTTATGCTACTGTGATTGAGTGAATGATAGATAGTTCACGTCCCTACTTGGACTGAAGGAGCTCGTCGTGCTTCATTTCTTTTCCCCCAACGGCTTTCCATTTTGTTTTTGGACAATCCGCTCCAACAAAGACATCCTCAAACTTTCTTGGAACATAGAAAAATGTTGTGATAAACTTTGAAACTGGTCTTTATTAATTATAAGAAGGTTTTATTGCTTCTGTTCATTAAGGATGAAGAAGATATCTTTGTCTAATGCTTTTCCTGTCTGTAGTCTGACCACATTGGTTTTTACTCGATCATTGATCACAAGGCTTTAATTCAATGCTCTGTCGATTTTGCTCAAGAAGTCTCTCATCTACAAGATTTTACTCTCAGGTTCAATTATAGAACATTAGTCGTAAGCTTATACTGTTGCTTTACTCATTGGTTATGGTGGATTTTCAATTTTGATTAATCGCACAAATAGCGTACTTTGACCTGAAATCTGCTATGTAAAAGTACAGGCATAAAGATATGTATCTGCTCTGAAGATCTTATGTTGTTCCACTTGATTTTCTTTATGTCTCATGTAGTACAGTTTAAACACTTGTTTATGTCTCATACATGAGAGGTTGTACCTCAGAGTGATTCTTGAATTGTTCTTTAATTACTTTGGCACATTATTGAGCAGTTCTGCGATGTATTATATTATTTTCCGTGGTCCGTTCGAGACAGGTCACGTTTTAGGCGAGTCGGGCTACAGATATTGCCGAAAATGGATGAGGGGTCGTATTCTTGTTTGATCCTGTTTTGGAAATTACGGTATAATTTATTGTGACTACCTTTTTTCTGGTAAGCACTTGTATTGAGTCTAACTCTTATTTATGGGCAAAATCAAATTAATTCGGTTTGTCGGGTGGTCCCTGGTTTCTTCATGTGTGTTAGGTTTGTACATTGTAGTACTTTTTTATTGGTGGGAATGTGGTTGATTATTGGTTTTGATGTTGATCTCTTTGTATAATATGATTTATTAAAGGAGTTACTTAGAAAAGTGTGTGTGTGTGTGTGTGTGTGATTTCTTTGTGGTCCTGGGCACTTAACTAGGGTGGAATCGCCCGAGACCGATCTCAATAAAGATAGTCTAAGAGTCGGGTTAGGTTACCCTCATTGGGCGGTGTTAACAGTCCCTTAACAGGACGTTGTGGAATGTTAAGATTGAACTACAATTATTCTTATAAGGTCGAGCCATCGTCGCAGGTGGATCGAAATCCTCCACCACATATTTGAAGGGATTGGGGAACGGTAACTACCGTTAGTTGGGCGTGATCAGAGTCTCCCTTAACTACACGTTATGAAATGTTCGGATTGAACTACAAGTATTCTCTTAAGAGCAAGCTATTATCGCAGGTTAGATCAAGATATAGTTGAAGGGGCCGGGACTCGTCATTTTGTAGGATCAATGTCCCCCCAACAGGACGACGTGAAATGTTCATATATAGTTACTGTCTTAAACACTTAACCACTCTTAAAAAAGCACTATAAAATTACAAGAAAAGCACATACGATGTTTGAAATTACTTAAACAACCAAACCGACGCCGTAAGGGAGGGGTATTGTTGTCCAAATGGTACTATTGTGCCAAAATAGAAAATATCAAATATCTAGGGGGTCTCCGCTAAGTCAGCTTTAGGGGTTGTGAACAAGACACAAACTTTGTGGTGGTCCCCCCCACCCCCCCCCTACCTAATCTTCTCCCATATATAGAGATGTCTGAAGAAATTCTATTACAGAGGTTTCCACGAATGAAACTCCAAGTTTAGAGCTGTAGATGTCGGCTCTGCATGTGCTGCTGTTTCATGTTTGCCCTTTGCCCATCCACTTCAATTCTTGGTTTTATTCTTCGCCTACAACACTCTTTTGACAGTGAAATTTTACCCAAGTCAAGAAAAAAATTCAATTCAATTCAATTCAACATATCTCCATATTTGGTATTTACTCACTAAGCTCCAAAATACCACTTTGTAGAGTGGAGTATTGCAACGTTGAGAATTTGGACCTATATCGAACACATAGAGTTTGTGAGTGAATTATGGAGCGCTGATAATTGGCTTATAATGCTTTGACTACGTCGGGCGATAATTGATGAATCGAACATGTAGTGGTTAGTTTCTTTTAATTGAATTAGTCACAAAAAAAAGTGTCCCATATGATGAAAAGAAAAATATGTTTTAAATACTTTCGGTTGTCTGAATAAATTTCGAATGAAAGACTTATATTTGTAATTTTACCAATTAATTATTTTGTTATAATTTTTTATTAGAAAATAATTTTAAATTATTAAAAAATTAAAAATTAAACCTAAAAACTCGTTAAATTATACATTAAAAAAAAATAACGAAATATTTCTTTTTTATGTCAATATCTCAATTAAAAGAAGGTTTTTTAATCGTGAAATCATGTCTATAGGTAATACAGTAAAAATAAAATTAAAACAGGATCCTTTGATCTTTTTAGTCTTATACTTTTAGTTTTCTGTCTAATTTTCGACAGAACAATATTGGGATTCAGAGTGGTTTTATATACTACATCCATTTATTTATTTTTTAATCAACATGAGATTATTCTTTTTATAACTTTTTTGGTTTTACTTTTTTTATATATTTATTTTTGCTCTAACCAAACAAGCTCTTAAATTATTTATATATTTAGTGAAATATCTAAACAATTAATACCCATTGATAAAAGCCCAATAGGTTTTGTCTTATAAAGAGCCCGGCCCAATTGTTGGTACTGGATCAGTTTTCTTGACCTATACCAATGGAAATGAACCTTGAAATTAATTAATTAATAAGTATACAAATATAAAAGTATGTTGAATATAAAAATGAATTTAAATATTTTATTAACCATGTAGAGTGAATCTTTTGAATTAAGATAAACAATGGTACATTTATTTAAATTTAAATATAGAATAAGTAATAATTTTTTCAAGTGATAAAATAAAATTCAAAAAGACTACACAAATATAGCAACTCACATATGTAGGATTATGTATTAAAATAAATAATTAAAAAAATTGAAATAAATAAGTAATTGAATAAGTTTAGATTAAAATAATCAATAAATATGAAATATGAAATAATTATTTAATATCAAAATGAGTTTTGAAGTGTATTATTAGTAACTTATCTAATTAATTTTTTTGGATAAAAACAAATTATCTTATACATATTTAAGTTTAAATAAAAATAAAAATAAAGAATATTTTTTTTTTATATATCTCACTTAATTGTGAGTTTTGAGTTATTGCAATTTGTTTGATTTATTTATTTATTATTATTTTTAGGCATATTTATGTATTAATAGGATTGTCGTATTACTAAAAAGAAAGACAAAATAAAAAAGAAAAGACCTAAGCAGGGTAAAATTGTCATATCATACAGTTGATCTCCAGAGAAACGAAATCTGGTCTGGCAATATTAGAAACGAGAAATAAGAACCATAAGAAAAAATTAATAATTTAATCCAAATTATTAGGTGCCCTTGATTTGTATCTCTCAACACGTGTCGTGATCTTATACGGTGACCTTCCACCCTCCGTCTCTTTCTCTCTCTAAAATTTTCTTCCATATCCTGAATTTGTCTCACTATTCCTTCCATCAAATCTTTTTGGTTTTCTCTCTCTAGAAATTCTATGCTGAACTTTCGAACCCTCCGCATCTATACAGATTCATTGATTTAGACTGAGAAGTATAAATAGATGTGTTGGGATTCTAGGGGTTTTGACGCGATACGGGGAACAGTTTCTGATTTAATTTTGTTTAGCGTAATTAATGCGTTGAATCGTGCATTAAAATGGAGGTCTCATGATTGACTCGCTGAAAATTCTGCTTGATGACGGCCAATTCTTGGAAATTCTATAGTCATTGAGCTCTGTAAGTGATTGTTTTCGCTCTTAGGAAGTGAATCACGGTGAATCCCATTTTTGTTTCCTGGTTAGCAAAATTTCGTGTATTGAATCAATGAAATCTTTTCCTGGGATCCGAATTTCTTTTGATTATGCTTTGCCACATCTGACTTTTCACTCGTATGTTGGAAAAATATTTATCAGTTCCGCATAACCTTGCTGGCAACTTGTAGTTGCTTTCTGTATTTAGGTGGAATGTGATTTCTTCTCCATGCTAGGAAGATTTGACTTAAGTCGTATTGAGTTTCTGTATTCTGAAATCGTTTAACTTTTTGGTTGTTATAGTGCTGATGACTGTTCATTTGGACTCCATGACTTCCGCTGTATCGACGTCTAGAGGGATATTTCCACCTTCTGGATTTGGTGTTTATGAGCCGATGGGTAGGGCTTCTGGCCCTCATCTCCAACCACAGCCTGAGATTGGTGACAATGATGAAACTGAGTTATATTGTGTGTCTTGGAATCAGGATTATGGTTGCTTTGCTGCTGGGACAAGCCGTGGTTTTCGTATATATAGTTGTGATCCCTTCAAGGAAACATTCAGGCGTGATCTCAGAAGTGGGGGATTTAAGATTGTTGAGATGCTGTTTAGGTGCAATATATTAGCTCTTGTTGGTAGTAAAGCCAATACCCATTACCCTCCAAATAAAGTTATTATCTGGGATGATCATCAAAGCAGGTGCATAGGCGAGTTCTCATTTAGGTCTGAGGTGCGTGCAGTTAAGCTAAGACGGGATCGTGTTGTTGTTGTTCTAGAGCACAAGATATATGTTTATAATTTATTGGAACTGAAACTTCTTCATCAAATAGAGACTGTGGCAAATCCCAGGGGACTTTGTTGTTTGTCACACCACCTGAATACGTCCGTGTTGGCCTGCCCAGGCCTGCGACGAGGACAAGTTCGGGTTGAACATTTTGGCCTGAATATGACAAAAATAATCAACGCTCATGATTCTAAGATTGCTTGCATGACCTTGACAATGGATGGGCTTCTTCTTGCAACTGCCAGTATGAGAGGAACTCTGATAAGAATTTTCAACACAATGGACGGAACTCGATTACAAGAGGTAACGTACTTGAAATTATTCTGTGTCTTTCATATTAGTGGATTTGTGCAGCATTCAATATGATTGAAATGTTAAAAGTAATAAGTTCAGATCTTTCCTCTCCCTTTCTGCTTTATAATTACGTGGTGTTTCATTTTGCCAAAAACAATCATTTACTGTTTAAAAAGTTACATTTTGAGCTTCTTGGAAAATTGGTGAGCTAGATATATCGTAGTTAAACTTCTTTAAATGCATTGTTAGATTTTTCCATGTCTGAATAAAGACATGGAATCGGCTTAATGAGTCGGATCTTTGGCTCTTCTATCCTCCTATGCTTTTCTGGAGAAGTTACCAGCTGCTGTCTTTTTAGAATATTCCGAGTCTATTGTTGTTTATTTCTCAAGATTCCTATGAACCTGTAAGCATGCCTTTTGCTGCACCTATGGAACATATTATGTGCATCAGACCCAGCTTGTGCTACATGTCACAATTTCATTAACCAAGTGAACATTATTCTGACTGTTGTGATGCTGGATATTGATTATGTACATAGTTTATGGTTTGCTCCCTTGACTTGATTGATACTGCTGCTTTGCTTGCAGAGCTGTTGATCCCAATTCCCAACTGCATCTTAACTTAATCTGTATTATTGTCATGCATTTTGTCATTCTTTCTTATTTCATCATTGTTGCTCCTTAAAGGTACGCCGAGGGGCAGACAAAGCTGATATATATAGTATAGCACTATCTCCGAATGTTCAGTGGTTAGCCGTGTCCAGTGACAAAGGTACTGTCCACATTTTCAGTCTCCGAGTGCGGGTGGTTGGTGAAGACAGGACAGCTGATTCCTCTGCTGCTAAAAGTCCAGCGTTGCTTTATCAGATTTCTTCAAACGCCCTCGATCCTCTAATTTCTCCAAGCACTGGTGCTAATCCTGGGTCTTCATTCTCATTCATGAAAGGTATGAGAATTGTATATGTGAAACTTATTCTGGTTACAGGCAAGTCCTTAAATGGAGTGGCTTAAACTTAAGTTGATTGCCTGAATAGATATTTGCAACTTTATTTGAAATGATAAAGAGGTGAGTTTTACACATGAAGTTTACTGATAATCCACTTATGGTGAGCATACCTCTGTTAAACCAAGGAACGGTGAAATTATTGAACTGAGGAAATTTATGCCTCTAGCAGTTTCAGGTTTCTACTTAATGAAGTCAACTAATGTGGTGCAAGATTGTATATTTGTTAATGTACAACGTTTACAAAATGATGGAGACCAATCTATACTTCTAATAAACTTTAATTCTGAACTCTTCATTCTAAATCAGGATTGTAACTGCATTTGCAACATTTTGACTAAATTAGTAGGATCATAATTTCACAGAAACCCAAAATTCAAAGACACCGATATCTATGTCTGTCCTAAGCTATGTGCATATCTTGCTTAAGTATCAGTGACCGTATGGTTTTCTCAAAATATTGGGCCTATGTTCAATGTTGCACTTTCTGGCTACTAATATTGATGCAATATTCCATATTTTAAACTGGAATGGATTTTTTTTTTTTCATCTCATGTTTTTGGCAATTCTCCAGGGGTTTTACCAAAATATTTCAGCTCAGAATGGTCATTTGCGCAGTTTCACTTGCCAGAATGTACACAGTTTATTGCAGCATTTGGTTCTCATAACTCTGTAATTATTTTAGGCATGGATGGGAGGTAAGACCACTCTGTCGGTACTTTCTTTTTACCTCAGCTAATTTTACATCCCTGTTTGTGCTATCTTGCGACTCAAGTCAACTTCGAAAAGCACTTTATCCGTAACATAAAACACATTATAAGTATATTGGTCAGAATTATTGACAAATTTGCACCACCCAGTTAGATTGTCACATCAGAAATAATTGGAAGTACAAGTAATGATCAGGTTTCTTTCTTTTACTTTCTTTCGTTCTCTGTTCGGGCCACGAGCAGTTTCTACAGGTGCAGCTTTGATCCAGCAAAGGGTGGGTTGATGGTGCAGCAGGAGTATATTCGCTTTCTAAAAACTGAAACAAGACCAAAATAGCACTACGGTGGTATCCGTGCTACATGCTATTGTTTTTCCTGTGTAAAATGCGTTAATGATCCTTTGAATGTATATATCATGTATCTATTCATTACATAACATTTGTTCCTGATGTAAATACGCACAGAACTAAATGAACAAAATAATCTGTAAATAATAGTTACTTGCGTACGCTCTCGTATGGTTGCTACAGAATCATACATATACAAGGACAGCATGCATTCGACGTTAATATGCCTTACGTTCGTGCTATTTCAGGTGTAACACCTGATAATGTTGACTATTTCCTCTCACGAGAGCAAATGGTTAATATAATGTTATTGGAGGAAGAACAATTAGTGCTACAAAGAGCTTTTATGTCCATTCCTCCGGTAATTCTACTTGCCCACTCCCTAAAGTCGATGTATGTTTTCTGCAAGCAGCACAGATCGTACCAGAATTTCCACAGGGAGAACCATTATACATTTGGCAGCACTATGATCCCAGTATACACATCTTGCCATGGAAAAAGTTCATTGTTCTTCCCAGTATGATGCAAGTTATTAGCTTCATAAAAATTCATTGTTCATTTCCAGGACGATGCAAGTTCTAAGCTTCATTTATCAACAACCGCACTTACCAACACAACTTTGTCCACACTCTGCATCGACATAAGAAAAATCCAACAACAATTGTGTGTCGAATTCTTGTTTCATGTACTATAATATGTTTATTTTCATGAAGCACGATCGAACGGCAATACATAACCTTATTAGTACAAGAATTGTCGAAGGATATCAGCAGCACTATTGACACCTAGAATCATACAAGAGGCTAATGCAACCATATTTTGGGCGTTATCAGGAAATGCAAGTGTTTGCTCCATTAGCAAGACGCAACTAAAGCTTAGACCTCATAGTTTTCTGGTCATTGAAGGCAATCAATACCTTTCCAATTGCTTTTCTATCCTTGAGGGCAGCAAAAGCAAGATTTGCCTGTCAAAACCAAAAACAGAGCCCTTAGTAAATTTCCTGCCCAAACCTGCCAACTGAATATATGAACGGAAGCAGTTCAGGGAACCCTATGTCTCCTAGATAAACCTGAGATATAAGAAATTTCAAGAAGCCTATATCTGCTTCAAATGCTGATATGGGTATAAGGTAATACAGAAGAAATACCCTTTCCTAGTATTTTCAGAACATTATATGCGAGCAATATGAAACTGACAAATATTTGCAGCTAAGAGGCAGTGAGAAATTTACAAAAACCCAGCATCTGAAAATTTTGATATTGCTTCTGTTTCAGTGGAGATATTGTTTCCTGTCAAAATGAGAAATTGTTGTATTGTTTCCTCACCTCCGAAAGGCTAAAAGTATGGGAAATCTTGATGGTAATCAAGCCCCTAGCCAACCAGGATAGCAGCTCCTTTAGGGAATCTTGCAGAACATGTGGTCGATAGATGTTATAACTTCCCCAGTAGAGTCCATGAACTGTCCAGTTCTGCAAAACAAAATATGTGCTGACAGAACACAGCATAAAAGACTGCTAGAAGACGAGCTAGAAAGTGTTGTTCAAACCATTATGAGATTCAGCCAATAGACACCAAAAGTGTCACATGTGAGAATTGATTTAATGTTGAATCTGTTCAAAGCAGTGAGGATCAGTTAATCAGAAGAAGAAAGGAGAAGGAAGGGAGGCCCTTGTCCTAAAAGAGAAGGAAATAATTTAATTCTTCTTTGGATAATGATTGAAACAAGACTGAACAAAATCCTTCATTCCTTTACCAACATGTTCAAAAATTATCTCCAAGGGTCTTGATCCTCACATTTAAATTCTCGACTTTTAGTAACATAAACCTTGCATCAGTTTTGACTGTATAAATAACTAATGAGCAGTATGTTTCATGAAGATTTGACCTTTTCTTTTGTAATGCTGATGACAATCTTCTTTCATTAATGTTGCAAACAATCTACAAAGAAACCAACAACACTTTTATATATAAAGCCTTAAAGGTAGTACCTTAACAAGAGCAATATTTGCTGGGATTACAGGCACTTCACCACTTGCAAACCCTATAACCAAGATTTGTGCTCCCCAGTTCAACAACTTCAAGGTTTCTTTTGTAAGCTTGCCTCCAACCGGATCATACAAAACATCAACTCCTTTCAGCCTTTTCGTCTTTAGAAATCCCTTCACACTTTCAATGACATTCTCTTTGCTCACATCAACAACATGATCCACACCCAGTGACTTCAGAAATTGCGCCTTCTCATCTCCCCTGGGCAACCCAAGACTCAATTATGCCACTAAATGTTTCCACAGGTAAAACTAAAATGGTCGTCATGCAGCTAGAATCGGAACACAAGTTTTCACATCATAACAGAGTATGTAAAAAGTTTGTGGTTACCTAGCAACAGCTATAACAATGGCACCACAGACCTTGCCAATTTGTATAGCAGAAACTCCAACTCCTCCAGCTGCACCAAGAACCAGCAACACCTACATTTTCAACCACAAATATACCACAATTCCTATAGGCTCATACACACAATTGTATGCCAAAAATAAAGAGTATAAAACTCTTGTAGACAAGATAGGCACGAGCCCAGCTCTACCTGACCAGCACACAAATGCGCTCTATGAACAAGTGCAACATGTGATGTACCATATGCGACCGGAAGTGCACCAGCGGCAACCAAGTCACATCCTTCAGGCACCAGAAACCTGCACGTCACGAAATTAGTGAATTCAACCACAAACCTGTTTATTGTTTGTTTCCAATCAAAATAATTTGTTCTTGCATATCTCTACTGCTTTTCCAAATTAATCCCATGGATACATAAAATTCAGAAGAATATGTGAGTGATTCATACACAGCATTTCTTTTATCAACGGTTCTACCAATTGATATCTTTCCACAAATAATTGAAATTCGATTTCATGATCTGCATCTGCAATTTTTGGAAACATATAAAGTTATTCTGTCAATGTTATGATTCATTGTTTATTATGCTCTGGTAACACACAGACCACTCATATAAAAAATTTGACTACTTTGTTGATGGAGAAAATGTATCATTCAGCAAATACCATACAAAATTTAGCAATAAGATCAGTTCTAGAATAGAAAGAAAATTCTTAACGCAGACACTCCTACTTTCTAACTCTTCTTAGGCTTTTATTCTGTAACAATTTATTACCTACGTTTCTCGCAACACCTGCAAAATGAAATTTCCTCGAGACACACAATGATTTGGTCAGAACACAATACTTAATTCTCAAGAACATTTCATGACAACTCGAGGCAAAAACTTCCATCAAAGCCCAAACTTCCGTTTCTACATTAATGAAACTGCTTACAACTCGGATTCATCGGCGACGATGAATTGAGCAAATGATCCGCGAGCAGCGAAAGAGCAAACCGGATCCCCGATTTTGAACTTGGTGACCCCGGGTCCCACAGCCTCGACGGTGCCCGAGTAATCGGAGCCCGGAATAAAAGGCAACGGCAGCTTCTCTTGGTACTTACCGAGAATTTGGAGGTAATTAGCGAAGTTCAAGCTGGTTGCCTTGACACGGACTCTGACCGCCGTCGGCGAGTTGAGTTGCGGAATCGGGTAAGTCGTGGAGACGGTTAGGGCCGAGTTCTCCGCCCCGTCGGGCCGGACTGTGGGGTCGCCCAAATTTCTGCACAGTAAAGCTTCCATTATTGGCTCTCTCTCTCTCTTCTGTCGCGCTGTCTCCTTATCAAATGTGGAAATGAACTTCAATTCTGTAAAGCCCATTTATGAAATATTAATTGACAAAAGACAAAATAATCATTATTTAATAATTTTTTTTTATAAATGGAGGAATTTATTTTAGATGTAGATAAATTTTAGGATATTAAATATTATTTTATAAATTATAAAAAATTTATGTGTAATTATATTAAATTTTATATATAGAATAGTGTAATTATACATTAATTGTATAAATCTATTAATTTAGTTAAGTGAATTTTATAAAATAAAATACTTATGATAGATTTCATACTTCCTAACATGATCTCTATATTATTCAAGAATTTTAATTTTAAATATATCATTTAAATAGTAAAATAATATTTATAATTGTAATGACAAAACTTATATATTAGAACAAATGCACTTTGTATAGCATACGATAAATTTTTTACAATCAAATACGAAGTATAAGATTTTTATATTATTTCAAGAATAACATTATTAGGACAATAATATTACTCTATCAAGATAAAAATTAATCAAATAATTTGCATTATAACATTTGTTTTTTTTGTTTTTTGGATAATTACATTATACATAAATTTCATGTGGTTTGATAAATTATATATATCACTATTTGGGTTTGCTCCGTCTAACAAATTAGTCTTTTCGTTATTCAAAATTTACTAAATTTGTTTATGTAAACAAGAAAAAGGTGAATGAAAATTGATATTTACCCCTAATTGACTTAAAATTGACTTATTTCATATCAAATAATTTTTTTGGGACTAAATTACCCTTATAACATTGAAGATATATATCCTCACACGCATTAACGCGTAAAGATGTATGAGAGTAATTTAGGCATTAAAAGTTTTATTTGACCTGCTATTAGTCAGTAACAAGTCAACAAGAGTAAATATAGACTTTTTTTAAAAAAAAAAATTTATGTTAATATCAGCAAATTCGGTGATTTTAACTAACCTAGGGATCTATTTGTTAGACAAAAGCAAATCTTAGGAATGCAAGATGTAATTTTCCAAACAAAGAGAATTTATGTGTAATTACGCTAAATTTCGAAAAGGAGGTAATAATTATCACTTTTTTTTAATTGAATGGGTTATAAATATAAATACAAGTAAACCACAAGATTTGTGATGCAGAGTTAGCAGCTACAGATGCTTTACTATGACCAAGCAGCACAACTGCAATAGTTTTACAGAGGAGGATCAGTTGAGATGGAAACACCGGCATCTCCCAAATGGCCGGAAAACTCGAACCCGGACAGGAAATCGTCACCGAAGATCATAGCACCGGCTGCTAATGCTTCGGCACCAAAACCGGTTGCAAAGCCATGTCCTGGCCTATGCCCTGGTGGTGCTGCTATAGATTGAGTCAAATTATCCGTTCTGGGGAAAAACGTCGGAACGTATCCAACGTTAGAAGGAGGCAGCGGTGGTGGTGGAGTTCGAGTACGGTGATAGATAGGTCTGTGTCCGCCTCCGCCTCCGGGTGTATGGTAGTTAGGTCCACCCAATGAGGCCTGGTCAGAATAGTTTGGAGTGGTTAATAAAGGCTGGTTGCTTCCTGGTTGCTGGAGTGTGTTTGGAGGCAGTCGGGGCCTTTGCAATTGTAAAGATCCATACTCGGTAGTTCGTTCGGTACCACCACGACGATCAGTGGGACGAAACATGTCTTTGCCGCCTGCATTGACTTATTTCAAGTCAGTGTTGGGGGTGGAGTCTGACCTGCAATAGCACACTTTATAGTTAGGAGTATTTCAAGTTAAGACTTCCTAACCTGGATATGTTGCACCACACTCTTCATTTTCTTCCGAAATTCGGATCGATACGTCGATAAATCCCCGAGGCTTGTCCGAATTCTTTTTCCTCAGCTGAAAGCTCCCTACTTCCTCAACATGTCCTAAAACCTCTGATTTACCATGGTACTTGTCTACCCAAGAGCCTCTCCCGGAGAAAAACTGGCTCTCGGCTATAAACCTCAATGTGGAGCGCCAAATCTTGAAATGCAGAATCAGAAGCATCAATAGACATAGAAAACTTGGTTTTCCAGACAGGATTCGTGCTGCCAGAAGCATCAACGGCAGTGCAATACTTGTCGTTCATTTTAATCCATCCGACAGCAAACCACTGGAGCCTCCACAATGATGATGTTCGTCGGAGCCCTCGAGCACAAATCAGGCAGACTTCCACCCGTAGTTTCGCCATCTGCTGCCGATCTCACCTGTGAAATTGAGAAGAGCACATGTTATTAGGCCAAGAAAGGAGAAAGCAGAGGTATGCGTGTTTGCAGCATTGGAAGGCTACCTTGCTTAGTGCTAAGGAAATAAATGTATGTTGCAAATTAGAAGGTATTGTCTTTTGCTGAACAAGTCCTGATTGATCATAAGCGGATCAAAGGCGGGAAGGAATCAGACTAGTAATAATATTCAAAGATTCATAGTAGAACAGTTTTACACGTATGAAGGGAAATTCTAACCCAAATCGAGATTTATTGGACTTGAATTAATTCTATAACAAGTACAATACACTTATCGTTTGATTGATGTACAATTCAGAAAAAGTGACTAATCAACTTACACGTGTAACACGCTTGCTTTGTTTGTAATTACCTTAGTTAAGCTAAATCTTGTTTGCCTAAAAAAATTTCCATGTTGGGAGTAATTATGATGATTAATGCAAGTTAAGGACAAGGAAACACTTTTTTAGGCAAGATAATTAAAAGAGATTAATTACCTATTTACCTTAATTCTGTTGAAAGTGGAATTCAGATAATTATGTTAATTGTATTTAGTAGTATGTAAAGATTTTTATGTAATTTTTAGTGGTTAACAATTATTCTTCAATTAGAGAACATTACATCAAAATTTCACGAGCTGAGAATGTATATAACACAAGTACCTGACTATATATTCAAAATCAAGAACCTTAGCTATTGTTGCGAAAAAAAAAAAAAAAAAACCTTAGCTATTTACCACATCGTTGGACAAGTAAGTGAACACCTTGTCCAGGCTCCACAATCATTCTATAAGCTGGTGAATGCCTATACTTAGGAGACAAACACAGGGTGAACTTGGATATAATAAGTGCTATCACAATTTTGAGCTGAACTAAAGCGAAATTCCGGCCGAGGCAAAGCCGAGGACCTAAACCGAACGGGATGTAAACTTGTGGCAGTTTGCAAGCTCTTGCAATGCCATTTGCGAAACGTTCTGGATTGAACTCGTTCACGTCTGGACCCCAGATATCAGGGTCCCTGTGTAGTGTTGGGATCAGAGTCCATAGGCACACGCCTTTCGGCACGACAATGTGACCGATTTGCGTTTCCTGGAGTGCTTCCCTCGACACGAATGCTGCTGGGGGATACAGTCTCAACACTTCTTTAATCACCATTGTCACCTGCATAGTTTAAAAAGCAGAAGTTTGCAATTCTCAGACAATTTCAAATAATGACCATACAGTTATTTTGCTCTTAACAAGAATAAGAACACGTACTGTTTTCAATTTGTTCACGGACTCCGCGTCCAGCCCACCACTAGTGTCCCCACAGACTTGAGCTATCTCGTCCCGTATCCGGGCTTGCCATTGGGGATGCAGGGCCAGCAGCATCAAGCACCAAGACGCAGCAACGGCAGTCGATTCATGGCCCGCAAAGTAGATGTTTTTGCAGTTGTCAACTATGAACCTCTTAGATGAATCCTTGCCCACTTCACTAGTGATGGCACCCTCAAGGATCAGCTGCAGCAGATCCTTGTTCTCCTCCTGGCATTCTCTCTCCCGCTCCTTCACAACTTCCCATATCAGTGCTTCTATCTCTTTCTCCAAATCTTCTTCTTCTTTTGCTGCCCTGTCGGTATCAATCTGCATATGTGTAATTAAAAGACACATTTATGAGAAAACGTTCTCTAGTCCAGATCAGGTTTGGCTTTGTTAGGAATTGGGAGCAGGAATATACGGCACGCAAGAGCAAATCGAAACACAACACCACCACAAGTTTATTGTTGTACATGAGTGCAAGAATTGAGCATCCGATCGAACCTGATTTGTGTAAGAATAACTATATAACAAAATGGCTAAGAGGAGTACATACCTAAATGCATGGGAGCCAAAGAGGAATCTTTGCTTAGAAATGGCCTTCTGAAGGGTTCTAAGCTTGGAGAAAATCTCTTTCCCTTTCAAGTAAGAGCTCCCAAAACATGCTTTTGAGATCACATCTCCAGACACACTCCTCAAGTCCTCCTCTGCTTTGATCTCTGCCATTTTACCACCCTGTGACTCTATGAAGCCCTCCCATTTCTTCGTTAACGACTCAGCCGACTCCACCATCAACCCCACCATTCCCTGCCATTTACGCGAAGAGCGTGAGTCGACGATGTTTTAAGTATTTGGTATTGTCTCAATCAGACAATCTTGAACTTAGTACTAGAGTACTGTTTTTTACCTTAACCTTGTCCATGAAGAATTCAGGAGCAACAATTTTCCTCTGTTGTGCCCAAATGTGGCCGTTGGACCTCAAAATACCATTGCCGAGCATGGGTGCAAGCCGTTTTGTGATGTGAGAAGGCTTCCCTAGGTCCGAAGAAATACAGTGGTTCAGTTCCTTCACTAGCTCCGGATGGTTCACGTACAAATGTTGCTTGTTTCCCGTCGAGTACGTGTAAATCGGACCTACATCCACCAAATAACAAATGCTTGTAGATTCACATTTCTCCAATTTACAAACACTATAAAATAATAATAATAATAATAATAATAATAATATTCTCCTGTATCATAAATCACTATAATTTAAAATTTATGATAAATTAATATTATCTACCGATTAAATACAATCAAGGATAAATTACACTTATACCCCTTCTAAAATGCAAAATCACATTTTTGCCGGAAAAATTTTAAAATTACACTTAAACTCTCTCTAAAAATTTTCCATTTACACCTAATCTCTTTCAGTTTAGGGATTGAATGAAAAATGCTGATCAACTAAAAGAATTACATAAATTTTTAATTTTATGCCTCGTTTATCATTATCATGTATGTTTTTGTACTTATAAGAAAATATTATATTTTTCTTAGAAGTATAAAATTATTATATGATAATATTAAATTAGGTAATAAAATTAAAAAATTATATGATATATTTTTATTGATATAAGTATTTTTTCATGCAAATTCTTATAAAATAAGATCAAGTGTAAACCGTGAATATTTCAAATTTATTTGAAAGAAAATAATTTTCATATTTTTTAGGGCTATAAGAACAATTAACTTTAAAATTAATACAAAATTTTAAATTTCAATCATATTTAATTAATATATATTATGATTATAATTATGCCAGAATATTGGGATGATGTTTCAATTTAGTGGTAATAATTGCCTCATAATAGAGGTGCAAGATGTGGGCCCACATACTGTATCGAACCTATAAACGTGAAAGGATATTATTTATTTATTTATTTATTTGGAGAGGAACGTGAAAGCATTCTAATAGCATATTCAGTTATTATCAAAAGTAATTCTTGAGTACGTGTGATTTTATGGTGGACTCGACCCAAATGGGACCACTCTGCTCATAGTAATTAGATGATGATGTGATGGTGATTGAAAACCACCCCCACCATCAGTGAGAAGTTGACCTACCCTACGACCTCCCTGCTTCCCCACCATAAGATGATACGATGGTTAGCACTAAATCCACCACTCTCCCTACATGTCTGTGCATGTACCAAATTGGACTAGCTAAAAATGCACCAACACACAATTTTTTATTTGGTAATGTGAAAGAATTTAGGACCCAAATATCAATAAATACAGTCTTATATCCATAGAAGAGTCGAACATAAACATCCTACATTTGTACCTATACTAATTTTTATCTTCTCCAAAAATAATATAAATATTTTTTTATATTCGAACACTCTAAACACTTCTGTCGTACGCTCTGCAAATCTCTTACAACACACTCGATCCATCAAGTACTCATAATTCCATACACAATCATCTTTAATTAATCATCGACCAACAACTGAGTAAACTGCTGCTTTTCTACTTAAAAACGCTTCATAAAATTCAACTAATTAAGCGAGTGGCCTAAATGGATGCACACTATGCATGTGAGGAAACATTCATAATTTCTTGAAATAAAAAAAAAATAAAAATAAAAATGGATGCACATGCATCTGTCCTTCTATCCCCCAACTTTTTCCTACACCATGTAAATATTTTGGAACATTGAATTTGAATGCTCAGTCTATGCCTTTTTTTTCCTCATTAAAAGTTGGCATGTCCCTTCACCAACAGTGCATCACACTACTACTTGTTTCCTCGGGATAACCCACACACCTGCATTCTATTTTTTTTTTTATTAATATCAATAAATTTAATAAAAAAATTTATTTTTTAAATAAAATCAAACATCGAGTATATTAAATATAATTTTTTTTGAATTATAAAAAATTTATGTGTAATTATATTATACCTTAGGAGAAGGCAGTGTTTACATATTTCCACCGTTATGGTGGGATATTATTATATATGTGTATAGTGGAAGTCTAATTACTATATAATGCATCGATTTTGCATGTTACATTGTTGATCCAATAATTTTAGACCAAGTAGCACATGGTGATGGGGAGGATTTTTGCGGTCTAAGTAGTATATATGGAATCTTTTTATGAAGCATGGAATGGGTGTCAGCTTCAACTTTGTTAGACCATGCAACTCAAGGGAAATTTTTGTTCGAATCTGTTTCGATCGAATTTGAACCAATTAAATGACAAGTGCAATACTCTTGTTATATGATTGATGTACTGTTCAGGAAAAGTGACCAATCACACAGCAAGTATGATACACTTATTTTGTTATTGATTTGATTCGACCGAATTTAGTCTGGACAAGAATTTTCCTACAGCCCAATTGCTTCTAAAGTCTAATCACCATAATTTCACTCTATACCCCCAATTTATCTTCCCTCCTTGTTTGCTGAGATGACAATGGGTCTGGATTGAATTCGACTTAAATTTGTTATTTTTAAAATTTCATATCAAGTTTTGAAGCCATAATCGTATTCTGCAATTGGTTCTTGGTGTTTTCAACGTGGACCCAACAATTCAGACTCAATCGTACTTTTTTTATATGATATAAAATAGTTTATAGATGTTTTAATTTATACGCAAGTAACATATGGACATAATTTTCTTTTAAAAGAAAAAAATAACGTTCCAATAAAATAATCGTCTAATTTTTATAAAGTTATAAACAAAATTAAAATTTTAGTCCCACATAATAAGGGTTCAACACTTTACGTGATTTATTATATTTTTAAAATTTTAAAATTTTTGTAAATTTTGGGACAAAAATATTAAAATTATGGGACTATAAATGTAATTAATCCATCTAAAGTCTAAGGCGGATCAAGAGTCCGTTGGGTGATTAGGAATGAGGTGAGGGCTTATAATAAAATATTGGAGAAATAATGAAAAGACTTATGATTAGAAACACAATAAGCCAAAGCATCATTCGTTGAGAAGGGAAGAGAACAAATAATTCGAATACATTACTTTGTGATAAGAACAAACCAAAACCTCCTTTTTCCATCTTCATTTTTCTCTTTTTCCACATTTTTGTCTTTCTCTCCTTAAATTTTCATATGATTTTGATTTTTTTTTTTAAATGAGGAGTTATACAAAAATTTAATTAAATGCGATGAATTTCAATTTTTTTAAAAGCAAAATAATCATTATAAGTATAACCCTAATCTATGATTTATTTATACAAATCACTCTTGCCTTTTGAATTATAATTACTGAAATCATATCTAAAGAAAAAAAAGAAATAAGAGTAATTTGTGTAATGATATTGACATTTTTGAGATATATATGTAATTTTTTAAAAAAATAAGAGTGATTTGTGTAAATAGTATTGACGTTTTTATTAATTTGTACAGTGGTCTTATTTCCCATAATAAACTGATAGAAACATTATATATTATAAATCTGTTAAATTCCACATTGAATTTACCTAGAAAGAATTGAAATTTTAATACATCCCCAATTAAATATCACCAAAACCTACATTTAATTCCATTAAATACCTTAATCAAAATTCAAACTCATATTATTATGACAATATTCCAAATTACGCCACAAGGTTTGGTGGTTCAATTCTTGCACTATTAAGATATGTATTCACTTTTATAAGAATAGTTTGATCAGAATAAATTTGTTTATAAAATAAAAATAAACATTAAAAATAATAAATATAACTTTTCATGCACCAAACCTCGTTGAAGGGTGGTGTACTCATCCCAATAATTTATGGGGACAACTTGGGATTTAAACTACGTGTGTGTGTGTGTGTGTGTGAGAGAGAGAGAGAGGGGGGGTTTAAGGTTTACCGTACTGTCTTCTCCAGTGTTCAAAGTAGGGGAAGAGGGTGGAGGTGTAATCATGGGCCACGAACTCATCACCATCATTCTTCCCACTGTTTTTTTGCTTGGCTGATTCTTGGATTTTCTGCATCTCCCAAACATTCCCATACAGTAGCC
The DNA here is from genome assembly GCA_034509725.1 of Sesamum angolense. Taxonomy (NCBI): domain Eukaryota; kingdom Viridiplantae; phylum Streptophyta; class Magnoliopsida; order Lamiales; family Pedaliaceae; genus Sesamum; species Sesamum angolense. The sequence goes on from JACGWL010000630.1 coordinate 88,191, forward strand.
ACGGCTTTGGCCCTTTTATCCCTTGTGCCTGAAGCTTCCTCCGGATCCGCCATGGCTTCACCCACACGATTTCCAGCAAGTACAACAAGGGCAAACCTGGAACAAAAACAACCACCACAAGACCATGTTTGTTTGTGAGGAAAAGGACAGCCAAAACCAGAACAAGAAGAGGAAGAAGAATGGCCTTCATTTCTGGCTTTTTCTTCACACTCTCTATACCAACTATTGGTATTTAGTAGTATATGTGGATGACCAAGTTGAAGTAATGCTTCAGCTTGCTTATATATATATATATATATATATATATATAAGCTTCATTCTAATCTACATACATACATACATGTAGGAATATTTTACCAACCACCTAATTTTTTTTAAATATTTTATGATTATTATACAATTTTATAAATAATAATATATACTACTATTTTTTCAACTCAATTCAATTAAATGGAGTTACACGTATTAGTTAAGTACGGGGATAATTATAGTTATCTCTGGCTCTTCGATTATTATACATGCGCATTTATAAAAAATATCAATATTATTTACACAAATCATTATTATTTTTTACGAAATTACATATACACTCAAAAAAATATTGATACTTTTTAGCTATCAGTGATAGTTTTTATAATTAGACAAAAGTCATGAGTTTAAATGTATTTATCTCTTAATGCCTCGTATACTTTCCATTATTAGGCTGGTAGAGTTTTTAATACATCAGTAGTACGGTGTTTATTTTGTATTATGAGGGTTTGATGTTTTTCAAACCCGATTATAATTCACTGTTCTTTTTAAATAACCCAATTCGCCAGTATTCAACTCAAACAATTTAAAATAAATATAATAATTAATTAATATTTAATAAAAAAAAAAGTTCTATTGTGTCATTCAAATAATTCATATCACAGAGTAAACGAAGTCAAATATATTAAGTTTCGCCATCAACTAAGATATTTAGGGCTTCATTTAATGAGATGTGGGCTATACTTCACCAACCGGAATTCAATAACATGACACCCGGAGCATCCGAATTTTCCTAATGGACCCGACTCGCATCGTACTCGGACCCTTCTAACAAACTCCCTTGACCAACATTCTGCCCACTTGTCCTCATTGGATGTTGACATGTGGCACCCATTTATACCGCAAATCATTATAATTACTCTTACCAAAACATAATTGCAGTAATTAATTACTGCATTATACTATGATTATATTTGCTTTCGTGTTGATTAATAATTCTGTTATGTTTTCTTTTTCTTAGTCTTTGATGGTACTTTGCAGGCCGATATTTAATCATATTATAATTTATTATAGTACTTGATGCTGCTAAGTATGCGCGAATCTAGGTTCTATCTGGTCCTAATGGCCAACAAGGCTTGGTAGCCCCCACCCCCAAAAAAAATAAAAATTCCTATTTTTTATAATTTTATTAATTATATTATCATTATATGTTATATTTAATGTGCAATTATTATTTTATAAGTTTAAAACTTACTACAAAGAAATATAATATTATAACAAAATGTAAGTGATAGTTTTAAAATTATCACTAAAAAAATATATTATTAAGTGATAATACTTTTATCCAGTGTGAAGAATTGTGCATGAAGTTATCGCTACAAATAATTAGTGATGCTTCTATATTGATAACTTAACAACAATAAAACATAATGATATAAATTATTTATCGTCACAAGGTCACTTTTATACATGTTTCTAATTCTCTGTAGTGACAATTTATACACTGTTTTTTGTTATTAATTTTTATTAATAATAAACTAATTCTGAAAAATAATAATCGCTGTTGAAATTATAAAATTTATTATTGAGATAAATCAAAAATTATTATCACTAAATATATATAGTTAGTAATATTACGATATTACTCACTTTTTCATGTCGTTAAATTTCTCTTTTTTTTTTTATGATGATGTTTGAAGAATTTAATATTTTATTCAATAAATTAACTAATTAAATTATGACAGGAATAAATTAATCTTCTGGCTCCGCCATTGCTAATAAGTAAGGCTATTTTTGTTTTAGTTCTTGTCCTAATCAAATCACATGTGACCTTGGTCGAGGTACTTTATGATCTAGAGTTGTTTTAAATTGTGATTTGGTGGCGAGTTGTCTTTAATAAAGACTTGGCAATAATCTCGAATTAAGGTTTGACAACTACCTCGAGCTGGATTATTTATGATTGGCCTGAACACACACGACCCATTATACTAACTAAGGTGGCCCTTGGCTAAAACCTTCCGAAACTTAAGTTAGTTTAAGGATTTTAATTGTAAAAAGTAGCGTAGAGGTGACTTATATATAAAGTGAGGTCTATCAGTAATAAATGCATACCTGTCAAATGAATCATCCAAGTATTTATTAGCCGTTGTGTGTCAAAATCCATAACAACCACGTGTCAAAAGGTGACGAGCATCATAATTAATGGTTGTAGAAATGGGTCGCGGGGTCAAACGCATCGATTGCAACCTAATTCGATCAAAAAACACGCAAATCTATTGAGTATTGGTGCATTTTCTCGTTTCTTTTAAGGTATTTCTATCCCTTTATAGGTTTAGTGTGTTTTTCTCTATCAACATCGGACTTGTACTATTGATCCTCATGTGATTAATTACTTTAAGCCAATAAAGTCTTGCAAGTTTTTCATTTTTTTACTTAAATTCATGCTACATTCAATGCGCTGTGTATTAAATGTATAGATGATTTATTGTGTGTTCATTGTTTTTAAATACGTCAGATATTTGTCATTTATTTAACTGTATGATATATTTAAACGCTCAGTAGCATTTGTAATACCGAAAGAAAGAAAGAAAGAATGGTGGAATATTTGATTGTAGAACTATTAAAAACGTCACATGGCCTACACGCTTTCAATAATTAACACCTACTCTCTCTCTCTCTCTCTCTCTCTCTCTCTCTCTCTTTTCTCTCCTTGCGGATGACGCATTTTGAAAATGATTGTATTGTCTATTATGTCTAATACATAGTGGAATGTTCCCTTTTTTTTTTTTTTTTTTTTTTGATATATATAATATAATTACAAGAAATTATTTATAATTACAAATGGAGAAAGACTGAAAGAGAAAATTATGTCCTATGCTTGTTAAAAATATCTGTTGAAAATATTAATTTATTATTGATTTATTACAAGTTAAATAATTTTTTTATAACTAAATTACCTTCATACGCCTTCACGTTTTAATGCATATGAGTTGGTATATCTCCACCATTATAAGGGTAGTTGAGATAAAAAAAAATTATTTAACATGTTATAAGTTAGTAACAAGCCAATGGAGGGTAAATATCAATTTTCATTCAGTCATTTTGTTAATATCAATAAATTTAGTGAATTTTGACCAACGGCAAAACTCATTTGTTAAATAGAATCAAATATCAAAATGCTAGATGTAATTTTTTAAATTATAAAAAATTTTATATAATTATATAAAATATTATGAGATGGGATTGTAAATATCCCTAATTTAAAGAATTCAGCCAGGGTCATTGAGGTACGAGACAGTTACAGTATAGTAGTAGCTAGTATTCAAGTACGGCACGACAGAACTGACCCGGCTTCGTCCTTGATCAGTAGTTTTGTGAGACGTGGGATTTCAAGTGTTGGGACTTCTGAACAAATAAAGTTACACACATTAAAGAGTTATGAGTCGTCCACATGCATATAAAAAATTAATCAATCATGATTCCTTATACTTGATCAAATTTGGAGCTATCTAAGCTATTTATTCTTTTTGGAATGGTGGGTCGTGCACAGCCTATAATTGTTGCAGGCATTAAGTTGTAGTTATTCATAAATATTTTATTACCGACGCATATACTTATTTTTATTCTCATTTGAAAGGGACGTGGCTCAATATTTATACCTCATAATCTATTGTATATGACGCGTGCGAAAATAGCACAGGTCCAACAATTTGGATTTTGAATCTGGGGAAAAAAATAAAAATCTCGAGTGCAAAACAAAGCGTTAGCACTCTAACATTCAATTTAGTATCAGATTATAGAAGAAAAAAATCGTAAAAAATGGATTGGAATGAGAAATTGTAACGTGATAGTAAAATCCATGAGATAAATCGTGTTCTGAGTACAAGTAAAATGCAAGATAGCGATTGATAACCAAAAATCTCGATAGTCGAATGTGTCCTCCGCCTAGAACCAAACATATATATATAGATGGGACGCGTCCCCCTTTGATAAGAGTCTGTATGTGCTCCTAATTTTCGAGACGAGTGGCTAGAGGCGAGTAAGATAAGGCATAGTCTGATTTTATCTTCTATAAGTCCTTGAAGGATGTATCTTCAATATGACGGGGACTTTTTTTGCTCGAGGACTTTTTAACTCACGAGGAGTCCTTCTACTTCAGATGTCTGAGGTGTTGAAGGGGCCTCCATGACCCGTGTCTTCTATGTGGGTTGGGAAATCCCATGTGGCAGTCCTGGTGAACGTCTTACATGGAGGGCTAGCAACATGCCTTAATTCGATCCTCTTTGTTGGGCCGTGTATTTGGGTCGAATCCGTGAATACCTTGGGTCATCTTCATATGTACTGCTAGGCGACTTCTTTCTTCTAATGTCATGGGCCTCATTTAAGAGTGTATTGGGGTTAAATCCTTTAAACCATGCACATCAGTATACATTTTGGATAACTACATGAACATCTATCATAAATATTAATATTATGTATACAAATTATTCATATAAATTACATACACATTCAGAACGTCAATATATTATACAAATCATCACTACTTTTTCAAAGCTATGAATGGGTTTTTATAATTATATAAAATACAAATATAATTCATGTAAAAAAAAATTATATATCAAGAAATGCAAATATAATTATTCCTAGTCATTTGTTGCTGCAGTTTTAACATTTGGGCACGTGAGTGAGTGACTGAGTGGGTGACAGTTCAAAATCGAGAACCATTATTGTGCAATTGATGGAAATAGAAAGGTGTCGAAATCTCAGAAAGTGTGAAGGGGAAAGAGTGACAGACTTGTCACTGACCCTCGCCATTTAGTCTTCCCATTCCTCAACTCAAACCAACATATAAAAACTAACTCCCTCAAAAAATATATAAAAACAAACTAACATTTTCTAAAAATTAGGTCTAACTACCATAATTATTTATTTATTTATTTATTATTTTTTATAAAATTATAGATACGTCTCTCAGTGGATACTAGTATAGTGTATTTTATGAGGTTTTTGATGTCATGTTTGTGTAAAATTACGCAGCTGAATAGAGTATGTATTTATAATTTTTTGACTAATATATTTTTTTGTTTAACTAAACCTTAGTTTAGAGGGTGTAAATATAAGTATGGTTTGATAAAAATTTATTCATGAGTCTTCTTTTTATTGATTAAAGTCGATCGTTTCTGTATTATAACATAAATTTAGAATCATAAGTAAGATCGAAAATCCTTAACGAACAAGGCGAAAATAAAAGACCGTTTATTCAGGTGTAGGGAACATGCTGTCCTTGAGATATACATTGACTTGTCTGAATGCATTTATTGAGGGACTTCAAAAGTACTTGTCAGCAAAAAAAATAAGAAATGATATCGAGACGATCAAGTAGTCTAATGGTGGTACTTTATTTTTGTGAAAGATAAATCACAAAGTCTAAGATCCAAGGAGGAGTTAGGGACCAACCTTAATTCATGGATTTTAAATTCTTTTGACATGAAGTCAATACTTTTTCGAAATCATTCCCTTAAATCCAAATCCACCAATTTAAACCTAATTATATTGAATAATAAAAACCCTAATTGTTGACTTGAGCCGCACGCTAGTGTGAGAAGTGCAACCAGGCGGCCAACGTCTAAAATACCTATACTTTGATCAGTGTTACGTTTAAGCCCTGACTCAAGTTTATTTATTTATTTATTTTGGTATATATATATATATAATATATATATATTAATTAAAACAAAATTAATTAAGCCCTGTTAATCCCATTTGAGCATGTTATTGCAAGTATGAATGAAGGGCCTTTTCCCCAAAAAAAATATATATATATATCAAATTGGTAAGTACTTGAAATCAATGCTTGGACTACACTTCATTTATTACTACACATTAGAAGGAATAAAAAATAAGACGAGGGGTTTGTTCTTGAAAAGATTGGGTCTTGTCCACTGGGCCTGGCCCATGAAAGTGAAAGATCAAAATCATGGGGCCCATGATCAAATGGGCCTACTGGCACGCGTGTCCAGTTTTAATTGTACTTTTATTTTGTATTTAGGTCCCACACCAAATAATTTCTTTTTTTTTTTTTTTCTCTACATAGTTCCACACTTGTTTTTTTATTCTTCACACATGTTTTTATATATAAAATCATTATGTTAATTAAAATTTTTATCATTTTCTATTTATCGAGATCGACCGACAGTAAGTAAATGAATAAATATATTTAAATAAAATAAAATTATAAAATTAATAAATATTATTAAATATTTATTTATTTACTCATATGTATTACACTTATATTTAAATCCTAGGATTTGATACTCGGGCATTATTCTCGAGACAGCATGTCATTGATCTATAGGGGTAGAAATAAGTTTGGGCCAGCGTCGAATGGGATGGAACAGATCAAAAAATGAATAGTGAAACAGGTCTCGAGTTCTAATAAATAGGTTTCGTCGTGGAATCGGTGCGGGTTTTTGGTCTACCCAACCAGCTTCGAGACACATCCTCAATATGCAATAAATAAATTGTTCGTGATATGTAATTTAATGAACAATTGAAATATAATTTGTTTTGGTTGCTTTAGCTAATAGTAATTTAGTTTACTTATGGGAAGGAGGAAAAAAAAAATTGGACTTGAATAGATGTGAATTAAACATTACTTTCAACTTATATGTTGTTAAACATATGATCTGTTGAATTTTTTAATTATTATTTATAATAAGAGAATAATTGGATCAATCCGCTCAAACGTACCCAAACGGATCTTGTAGTGGGCTAGGGGTAGGGGGGGCCTTGGTTCGTGGGAGAATTGGCGAGATGGGTCCCAAGTCCACTCTATGCCGTTCTGCTACCACACCTACATAAATAACAAAAAAAAAAAAAAAATAATAAAAAATAATGAAGTTATTCCAACACTTTAATTAAAATTATGCTTCTTAGGGAAATGGTTTTCATATTATGAGTTAAAAACCATCAACTATGCTCTACTCATTTCTAAGGAACGACGTCGCACCCTTGGGAAAATGTTTTTTAACTTGGAATTGGGCTGATTTCTTCAGTTTGGAGTTTTGAAAACACAACATCCCTTAGGCCAACAAAAACATTGAAACGAATTGGGCCTAAGTGTTTTGGCCCATTTCTAACATTTTATTTATTTATTTAAGGATCAAAAGCTAATAAGTACTATATATAAGGACTGAGAACGTAATTTACCTATTTTTTCATAAGAACTTAAATTTTACATTATAAAATTTTAAAAATTAAACTAAAATTGATTTTTTTTTTCAAGGTCACAGTATGTGGTGGCTTTTAGTTTTAATACTTAGTTACTAAATTAAAATTTATTTTATAAAATAGTATTTTCAGTATGAGTTGTATTTGAATTTGAAAAGAAAAATAAAATATATTAATGAAAGTATAAATTTTTATCAATTTTCTTTTGGTTAATATAAGATAATTTTGTAAATTTTAACTAACATGATAATTTATTTGTTAGATAAAAATAAATATAAAAAATAATATATGCAATTTTTCGAATCATAGGGATTCACGTATAATTGAAACAAATATTTGGGGATGAGAGTGTAATTATAAAAAAAAATCTAATGAAAATATTATTCATTGATTTATTACTAATTTATCGTCGATAGAACAAATATTTTATGAATAAATTATATTTATACGGATAGTTAGATCAGAAAAAAATATTTTAAAAAAATACATAATATTTATAACTTATAATTTAGTATAATCGAACTTGAGTTAGATAAACAATATTAAAAGAAAAAGGTCGGAAAAAGGGATTAAAAAAGAAGAAGAAAATATTGCACCGTCAAATGTTGTCAATCTGGATTTTGATTTTTGAACTCCAGTGGACGTCAAATACTTATAAAATCCGACGCATTCTTCTGTTCCTCTCTCTCTCTCTCTCTCTCGCGCGCTCGGCTCTTCCTCGGAACGGAGCTCCCACTCTTTGCCTTTGCTCATACAGATATACACACAGAACTTTTCTATACACTCTTTGGCTATGCATACGGAAAGTACATAAATGGGCAGTGTATAAACAGACAAGATGTATGTCAAGAAACCCAATTGTTAGCAATGGGAGAGAACGAGTTTTCTCCGTCAATTATTGTTTGAAATCTGCTCTCTGGACCTTGGGTGGGTGAAGAAACGCCAGCTATTTTTTTTTTTTTTCTTTTTTCTGGGTCGGAAGATTTAGGGTTTATTTCCTCACCAGAGTGATGGGTCATGTTTGATATGTTTAATTCGAGCTGCGATACGTGTTTGTTTGCGTTGTCTGTGTGTAGATTTTTTTAGGGTTCAGATTTCTTTGTAGAAAAGAGAGTGTGGTTTAGTGTTGTAATAATCGGAGATGGAGGGGAGGAGAATAACGGCGAGTCCGAGGCCGTGCTCTGGGCGACGGGTGGTGGCCAAGAAACGGCCCCGAGGTGGTTTAGATGGGTTTGTTAACAGCGTGAAGAAGCTGCAGAGAAGGGAGATATCGTCGAAGCGAGACCGCTCTTTCAGCATGAGTGATTCCCAAGAGCGATTCCGCAACATTCGCCTTCAGGTTAATTTGATTAAATTTATTGTTTTTCGGATTGTTTTTCGTTCCATTTCCTTTTCGGATTTTTTGTGAAAGATTTGAATTTTTTTTTTCTGGGTTATGTGTTTTTGTGATGATTGATGTTGCAGCCAGCAAAACTTGGGGCTTCGGGGTTTGATTAGGTATACCTAATTGGAGAAACCCTTTTAAGATTTGCTTGCTATTCTCGGCTTATCAGTTAAAGCTGACATGTATAAGTTGATAAATATGTAGATCTGTTTATCAAGAATGGATGGGAAAATTTTATTGTCACTTATGCAGAGAGGGAACGTTAAACATGCTCAGAAAGTATTTAGAAGTATATGGATGTTTAGAGCAAATTATTGTTTGCCTATAACTTGGATTATATGTTGTATCTATTAGTTAATTAATTAACATTTTCCGTGTGGTGAGTGGTCCATGAGTTTCCAAAATGAAGCTGAGACTTCAGTTTTAAGGGATTGGATATGTGTTACGTGCTCCATTTCCCACTGGCGTTTGTTATTCCAGGCTTAAAGACTTAAGAAGGTTTTTCTGAAAGGCATATGCTGCATATCTGTAAGCGAATCTTATGTAAATTGTAGTTTACAATCTGGCAGGAAGGTGATGCTTTCTGTTGTAGTTGTGAGTTTGTCTTTTTGCGACTTCTTTTAGATTTCCAAATCATTTATTGCATAAAGGTTCTCTCCTATGATTAAGTTTTCATCTGTTGGATGAACCGTGACAGCTGGTTTAACTCTGTCAGTGTCTGCTTTATCACCACATCTTGAACGGGTTGTATCTTCACTAATCACCCCTGTCTCCCCTGCCCTCCAGTTTTTAGGTTGTGTCTGTTGCCGAATCTATCTATATCCACCGATAATGAAATATATTGCATTCTTTCTCTGGAGTTACAAGTGATTTCTCTGTTAACGCATAAATAATCATTCATGAGTAATATATGTGAAATAGAGATGTGTGGAAACGGATAACTATAATTAACTAATTCTCCAATTCTGCATAAAAAAAGTATGCTTGATTGGTATTTGGTAGGTGATGCTTGGAGTTTTTTATAGTTAGGAAGTATAAATAGGCAACAACGTATTGAGAGGAAAGTCAATAGTTTATGTTTGAAAGAAGGCATGCTTGTGTAATGTGACTGGAAACATCATTTGATTTCTAAGAGCAAGAGTAATATTCTACCTCAGGATAAGAGGTGGAATAAGGAACCCGATTATCTTCTCACCGTCTGATTCATACCCTGATCCGAATCTTCCAGCTTTGCTTTGTTTTCTTATGCTTATATCAGGGTTCCTTACTCTCTGTAATTTTTTATATTGTTTGTCAAGTAAATGACATGCTTTTTACCTGGCATTAATAGTTTCCTGTCAGCATTCTGTAAATGTATGAAAACTTAATAGTTTTCCTGGAGTGTATAAACACATGCATATGCTAGATTAGTCTGTCATGCTGTGAACAATGTTACGACTGCTTATTGCTTGAAACTTCATTTCTGATCCTGCAAAACCTCTGTGTGCGTGCACGCATGGAAGGAATAAAACAAAGTGGTTGGGTTTGTTTGTAAGGCCTTTAAAATTTTTCTAGCCCACCCACTATCCTTGGTCTAAAGGGTGAGCAAATTGCTGAAATATTGTGTGTAAAGAACCAAGTCCAATGGCTGTCTATTTATTACCATAGTTTCTTCCAAAATCTGATTGAGTTGTTCATATCTGCTTCATTTTCTTTGATCATTATAAGAAGGGAAATAATTTCTTTTAGCTTTGGCTTCAGTTGTGAATTGGTTGGGGATCTTATCTTCTTACTTTGGAGTTATTTTCTGATATTATTAATCTTTCATATATATAATTTTTTTCTGTTGATGGTTAACTGGGTATATTTTGGTCCAGGAGGAATATGATACTCATGATCCCAAGGGATATTGTCCCTTGTCACTGCCATTTTTTAAGAAAAGGTCAAAGATTATTGAGATTGTTGCTGCCCATGATATTGTTTTTGCTCTTGCACAATCTGGTATTTGTGCAGCATTTAGCAGAGGTACCTTAATGAAAACCGATTTAACGTCACAAGTGTCTTGTTTCAACTCTTGGCATCACATAAGGGGCTTATTCATGTTCCTTGTTGCCTGCAGAGACTAACGAGAGGATATGCTTTCTAAATGTCGGTCCTGATGAAGTCATTCGGAGCTTATTTTACAACAAAAATAATGATTCACTCATCACAGTTTCAGTTTATGCTTCGGATAATTTTAGTTCCTTAAAATGCAGAACCACAAGAATTGAGTATGAAATTCCATCTTTCTTTTGATTTCTGTTTATCGTGTGTTGTTCAGCATACTCATATATCATGTTTCAAACTATTTCAGATACATACGAAGGGCGCAACCTGATGCTGGTTTTGCACTATTTGAGTCAGAGTCGTTGAAGTGGCCTGGCTTTGTAGAATTTGATGATGTAAACGGAAAGGTCCTTACCTACTCTGCACAAGATAGGTAAGTACTTAGTAAGCTTACCTGAACATTCTTCCCCCCCCCCCCCCCCCCCCCCCCCTGTTTTTGCTTCAGACTTGCTGACGTCTGCTTTTTACCTTTCCCTTTTTCAGCATATACAAGGTGTTCGACTTGAAAAACTATACAATGCTATACTCCATTTCGGATAAAAATGTCCAAGAGATTAAGATCAGGTAATTTTTAATATTGCAGAACAATATTCTACGCATTTACGCATGACTGTTCTCGTTTCAATACTCAGGTGGGCAGCGTGGTTCCTAAGATTGGATAAAAAGTTACATTTTGAAGTGTATTGATAATAAATATGTGAATCTCTGAAGCAGATGTGCTACAATGTAGTTGATATTTCCACCTCATTATGCTAATTCTTGCCTGTTATCTAACAATGTTGAACTGTCAAGAAAACCGTTGGTTGGCGCATTTGAGGGTTGTAAATCTCCTTTGTATTTTGTTTGTCTCTTCTGATTGGGTTTATGGGTAATTGTTGATATTAATTCAATCTTGCTGGGCGCGGTTTTGTGAACAGTCCGGGAATCATGCTATTGATATTTATGAAGACTTATGGAAGTGTTCCTTTGAAGATCCTGTCAATTGAGGATGGGACAGTTCTTAAATCTTTCAGCCATCTCCTTCATAGAAATAAGAAGGTCGACTTCATTGAACAATTCAACGAAAAGCTTCTTGTCAAGCAAGAGAATGAGAATCTGCAGATTCTTGACGTAAGTTGCTCTTCACCTTCTATTATGGTTCCCCATGTCTACAAAATATGACATCTTGTCTGTGTAGGTCCGGACTTCCGAGTTGACTGAAGTTAGCAGGACGGAATTCATGACCCCATCTGCATTTATATTTTTATACGAGAACCAGTTATTTTTGACCTTCAGAAATCGAACAGTCGCTGTCTGGAACTTCAGAGGGGAGCTTGTAACCTCATTCGAGGATCACCTTTTATGGCATCATGATTGCAATACGAACAATATCTACATTACGAGCGATCAGGACCTCATCATTTCTTATTGTAAAGCCGAATCTGATGAACCGTTATCTGATGGAAATGGTAAGTCCCCAGAAACCAAGAGATACTAAGTATGGACTATATTCCTCCCCTTTGAATTTACAAAATCTTCTCTCCAAGTTTGTGATGCTCACATACCACCGTCTCAGCAGGCAGTATGTGTGGAAACTTTTCGTGATGTCGATGGGGAATATTTTGTAATTTGGAATTTTTTGGTTGGGGTTGGGGGGGGGTATAGAAAAAGTCAATGAGTACGCTTAACCCCAAGGGGAGGTAATTGTTATGAACTAAATTATAATAAGCTTCCTTGTTGCAATTGTTTACATCACATTTCAGGTCAGCGCAATATGTATAACACAATAAGAATATTGCTCATCTTATAGCATCCTGAGATCACATTTCAGGTCACGCCTTGTTGCAACTTTGTAGTTCGAACTTATCATTTCTCACGGCATTCCACATGTTTGATGCAGTGGGCTCGATCAATATCAGCAATATCCTGACTGGAAAGTGCCTTGCAAAGATTAATGCGTGCAACACTCTCCCAGTGGGCGAATGCAGCTGCAGCGCGAGTTGTGGTGGCCGAAACTGTAACTCAAAGAAGCGCATCAAAGCATCTAGGATCAGGAGCACCGTTGCAGAAGCCTTGGAAGACATCACAGCTCTCTTCTACGATGAAGAGCGCAATGAGATCTACACAGGAAATCGGCTTGGCCTTGTGCATGTCTGGTCTAACTGAAGTTCACTCATTAGCTTTCTCTCGACATCTCATGAAAATGTACCGCTATGTTATATATACTTGGGAATTGGTTTTTTGAGTTATTGCCTTATAATTTCTAGAAATCTTGATTGGGTTTTATCCCTTATTTTGGTTGTGGTGGTCCTAACTCAGACATTAAGATCATGTTGTGTGTATATGGGCTCCATAACTTTTAGGATTCTCAGCTGAAGTTGTAATAGATGAACTAGATGTGAAGGTAGTGTGAATGCTCTGTAAAGTTGATGCTTTTGCTGAAACATAATTTGCTTATTCTCTTTGCTTCTTTTTGGCTCCTGTTGTTTTCTAGAGCAGCAAGTTTGGAGCACTGGCCCTATTTTTTTTGAAGTTAATGTTTCCAAAATGAGAGGTAAATTTTGTATTACACTGCTGATGTTAGCTCTATTTGTCCAAATATTTTTTATTTTGAGGTTGTAGTTGTAATTATAAATTATTTACTAGTAAAATTTTATACAAACATCCTCTAAGTACATTGCATAACATCCCTTCAACGGTGAAGTACCTGTGTAATTAAGTCTAATTTCAGGGGTGTGGATGTAATTATTTCTCTCTTTCTTGTTTAGTTTTTTTTTTTTTTTTTTTTTTTTTCATTGTTTCATTTTATGTTGTTTTAGGTTAGTTTTCATTTCCTTATTATAATTCTTCTAGAAAATGATAACTTCACACAAATATTTAACAACTTTTTTCTTAATTTTATTCAAAAAACATAAAGTGTACATATCGCTCGACTATAAATTTATTCAATCAAACACTCAGGAAATCTTATTGCTGCTTTATCCAATTAAATTGAACCAAACAGGCCTTCACAATATATTCGATCCACACAACAAAAAAATAAAAAATAAAAAGTAGAAATCTTAACAATCCCAATTATAATTTTGCTAACAATTAAAAAATATTTCAATAAATTGAACAACACCGAAAAAATAAAACAAAGCCGTAATTTCCTAAATATATTTACATTTTAAAATTAGTTAATCAAAATATTTGTTGATTTAGGAAGAATGTGAGTATGATCATATGTTGAATGATCATTAAATAAATTTTAGTGTTCAACTCAACTCCAATGCTGATAGATTGATTTGAGTGGTGGTGTGGGACCTTTATTTATTTCAATAATAAATATGACTGACTGACTTGTAACCCACAAAAGTGCTACATCCACCCAACATTATGTATGCACCTCCCCTTTCTATTGCACCTTCACATTTATACTCACCGTTGTTAAAATCCGGATTCTGATTAGAGCGGCGAAAAGGTGGTTTTAAATTACTATTTGAAACCATAAATCACAATCAACACGTCTGTTATGGTACGTAAATCTAATTTTGAGATCTCGCTTTCACCAATAATTTACTTTTCTTGTTTGTACTATTAAAATGCCTCACCCTTTCTCTCTCTCTAAAAGCTCAGCTCCTGCTTCACTTTCAGGTAAGCGTCTCTCTCTCTCTCTCTCTCTATTTACACTGCTCTCGATTTGCATTTTCTGATGATTGATTCTGTTATTGTGTCTGTGTTTTAAGCATTTGCTGTATGCTTCTGTTGTGTTGCTTGGATTTCAACTTAACTGCTGACTTTGAATGCTGTTGAGCTAATTTCTCCGTCCTTTTTTGGTTCTTTGTCGGTGGCGATGCTGCTCTATTTCTGGGGGAGAATTAGTCGTCTGTTCTGTGTTTTTTTTTTTTTTTTTTTTAATCTAGATCTGAGCTTAAGCTGGAACTAATTGTGCTATTTTTTTTTGCTCTTCGTTATTTTTGTGTTGATATTACGGTTGGTCCAATTTTTTGATTGAATGTGGCAGGAATAAACTGAACTTCCGCTATTAATTTTCGGTATACGATTTTGGTGAAATCGAAATTTAATGTCTATGCTTGGTTTTATTTTAGTATTTTGGTCCTTGAAGCTGCGAATTTATTTGCAAATGCTGCCGTTTTAGTTTTATACGGCTTCATCCTAGTATAAGTTCCTCACTGTGTGTGGTTGTAGATCCATTTTTATGATGCTTGTGCTACTTGAAAGTGTCTTAACGTATAGCATTTCAGTGTGTGAGTGATACTCAGGTAATTTGCAAATATGAATAGTGGGTTTGGATATTGCTGTGGAAATGGAGTTCGTACTGCTTGAAGATTAGGAAATTTTGTAAGCATGCTAATGGATGTTTCTTCATTGGTGTTTGTTAAGGTTTATTTGGAAGATAATTTAGATGTAGCTGCAAAATAAAGGCTAATGCACTAATCAGTAATCACAGGTTGCTTCGAGCAGTATTCTGCCCGGGAATAAACTGTTGAAGATGGATTCAGTAGTAGATGCCAACATCCCACTGGATTACATTGAGTTCCACATTCTTCCAAGCCAGAATAGGTTATACTTCAAACACTTATGACATCTCATGCAGTAATTTTTGAAAGCAACATTGCTTTGCATTATGCTATCTTCTTTATGTTTCTTAATTTGTTAGATGAAATCTTCGATATGTGTCTAGTGAATGAAGTATGATAGTTGTATTTCATTCCTTGATTTACAGTTTGTTACTTGCAGTTAGTCGGTGAAGAGTGATATTTTGCAGAAATTTCATGTACCTGTCTCTTTGTTGCCTTTTCTTTCTTGTTGTAAAATTTTCATCTCCTGCAATTTTTACCCAGGTTATAAATGACATTCACTATCTTAATTCTTAGACCGAAGAGATTCTGTACTTTCAGCACATGGAGGTCTAATTGCTTGTATAATTGGCTCAAAGTTTATTGGTTCGCATGGTTAGTCGTAGACCATTCTGCCACGGTGTGAAGTTATTTATTTATTTATTTTTTAAGTTCCTTTCTAAAGGTATGAGGCATGTGCATGCAATGTGAACATGAAAGAGAAAGTAGCATCGGGACTTTTGGAGCATCTCTTAGTGCATTCAGCTGAAGTCAAAGCTTTGCATTCAAAAGGATCCAACGCCAAGTATATACTTAAGTCGCCAGAAAATGAAGACAATAAATGGTTTACTAGATCTGTATTGATAAGGTTATTTCCTGTCCCACTATTTTGCTTTCTTTGGTGACTAATTGTAAATGGATCTTATGTTCCGTTACCTGCATCTTTCTTTTCTGTATCAACCAGGTTTCTGCATATAATTGGTTTAGCAAACTTACTGCACATTACCAGTTCTGTGAAGGATGAGATATCTCAGCTGGAGGAAGCCCGCAGATTTCACCTTTCTCTATATGCACAGGTAAAGTGTGTTAGTTTCTGCCTTGAGTTGATCACCAAAAGTAAGGCCTAAAATTTTCGTCCTCTCAGGGTACAGAATATCAGCTCCAGACTGGGGAATCAGGTTCGTGACATTACATCTTTTGTTAATATTTAGATTTTACAAAATAGTTGTTGACAAGAGCTTTAATGTGAAAGTGTTCTAAACCGTAATTTGCATATTGGTCAAAATTTATGACCATGTTTTAGAAAGTTACCACCACCAAGCTTCACAAATTTATACATAGGCATTCTGACTTGACCTGTGAAGGAAAAAGGAAAAAAACCAGAAAATAGCATTTTGCACTGATAGAATGTTAATTCCATCTCTTTCTTTCACCTTTTCACTGGTAGGCAACAGCTGCTCCACTGGAACTGTATCAACACCAAAGGTAATCTGCTTTTTAAGTCCGGTTAGTTGATTTCATTGTTTAATGGACAGAGAATCTGACTGCTTATGTTATACTTTAACCGTCACTAATGTTGTTGTCATGTCTGCAGACTGAAGGCTCAGATGCTTCCAAGTATGTGTGCTTACTCATCTACTACTGCATGCATTTCAAGATTAGCATTACTCTATAACCTGGCAAAATTGCCTACAGGAATGAATTGTTGAGAGCCATGGACCTGAGACTTGCTGCACTAAGAGGAGAATTGACAACTGTTTTTGACCAAGCTGCTGATTTTGGATATTTTGTGGAGGAGATGACTGATGTACAGAAGTTTTCTCATCATTTTGGATCTGTAGACTTGAGGTATCTCTAGCTCATCAATGCCATGGCCAATTTAAACACATTTTTGTCGCTTCAGAGCAATTCTCTGTCAAGTACTTATGACTACATGTTATCACATATCCAGGGATTCATTGGGCATGTATATAGAACTAAGACAAGGAAATCAGGCTGTTGATCTTTCAAGCAGCAAACAGTCTGCAGAGAGTGATGGAGTCAGAGCAAAAGAAGGATGTAATCATGCCACTAAACCGTTACCCTCAGAGACTCCAGTAAAATATGGTGTCTCTCCAGCCAAAGTGGCTCAGGTAGAGAGGCAAAGCTCAACCGAAAGTGACGAATCTTCTTTCTCAAGTGAAGAAGAAAAACCATCGATAGATAGAAGTCGCACTCTTATAAGATCTGCTTCACCTAGGAGGTCAGCATCTCCCATGCGGAGGGTACAAATTGGACGAGCTGGATCTCGAAGGTCTACTGCTATAACTATTAAGAGTCTTAACTATAATCCCACCCGAGAAAAATCACTTTTGCCTAAAGACCCAGTTGGACATGATAGTGATGAGGAAGGATCTGAGCGAGCACCTATAAAATCTGAGAGTAATGTGAGGAGAATGAGTGTACAAGATGCAATAAATCTTTTTGAAAGCAAACAGAGGGATCAAACAGAGGATAGTCAGAAGGCAAAGTCATTGTTAAATGCATCAATGGCTGCTAACAGATCTGTACTGAGAAGATGGAGTAGCGGAATGGATGAAGATTCTTCTGAATGTCCCCAGGATCTTGTTCCTGGAGATGCTGTTTCCCAGACTCAATATAATGTTGAAAGTAAGGAAACTGCAAATAGCTCACCAGAGGCTGAAGCTGAGCCTGGTGTTGCTTCTGAAGATTATCCGACTGAACTTTGTGGATTAGATGCCAAATCGAACTCTCCTGACAAAATATCATGTAGGCCAGTAGTCACTCCTGAGGAGAATCTTCCAACTGAATCATCTAATGCTAATGCAAAATTAACTTCCTCAGTTGAATGGAGTCGTCGGAAAGAAGCAGAACTAAATGAGTTGTTGATGAAGATGATGGAAACTAAGCCTGCTAAAAATCGAACTGCGGTTCCTGATAGGAGCAAAAGACAGAGCTTTCCCGCTGAGAGGAGAGGTGGCTTTTATAATCACTACAAGGAGAAGAGGGATGAGAAACTTCAAGCAGAAACTGTTACAAAGAAAGCCGAGAAAGACAAACAATTCAGAGCGATGCGACAAATTCTTGATGCAAGAAAATCCCAACAGACTTCAGCAACTGCAGGTGATGCTGGTAAAAAGACTAATGTGAAGAAACTCCAGAAATCACAAAATAATGGATCTCAACCTGCAAATCCTAGGATAGAGAGCCCAAAGCTTGGTTTTGTCAAGAAAGCACCTCCAAAAGCATCATCTTTACCTGCTACACGTAAGTCTTGGCCATCTGCGCCATCACCTAGAACTCCAGCAGCGTCACCTGCTCAGACACCTGTTGCTTCATCCTCTACAGTTAGTAATCCACCTCGTAGAAGATCACAACTCACTGCACCTGTTTCTCAGCCAGGCCCCAAAGTAGAGACATCTCAACCACGGCAAAGTCTACCAAACCGAACCAGAACAGTAGTAAGAGCAACCTCAGAAGTGCTAATGAGAAAAAACAGCAACCTGTGCCAAAAGCTACCAAAACAGCGAAAAGCGAAGCTCAAGGTGCTCCTCAAGATCTTGCTTCCTCGGCAAAACCTAGCTTATACAGCAAGGTTACCAAGAAGGGAAGTGTAGTTCCGCTGGAATCAAAGCCATTTCTTCGCAAAGGGTCAGGAACACTCTCCAACATTAATCCCGTCGTGAAAATAAAAGCATCCTCTAATCCTCCTGAACCTTCGAGGAGCACTGAAGATCCGATCCTGACTGAGGATAATGAAGCAGTGTCTGACTCTTTTGATCCACAGATTCAGCCCCAAGAGAAAGAAACTGGAGAGCTGAAAATCCATATGGATATAGAATCTGGAAGCCCTGCAGAAAGTCCCCAGAGATGTGGAGACAAGGAGGTATTTACCCAAGTTAGCCCCAGCATTCATGGTGCCATTGACATGGAGGTACAGCCTGAATTAAAAGTTGGGGCTGAAGAAGAACCCACCATCTCACCTACAGCTTGGGTGGAAACAGAAGAAAATGAAGATCAGCCCCCCAGATCCAGTGAGCATATTTGCCAACCGGGATCTCTGGTCCCAGTTGGACTATCAGGTGAACGTGTTCGTCATTCTCTGTCGCAAATGCTTCTTGAAGAGAGCAGTGAACAGGATGTCATTGACTGGGGCAATGCTGAAAATCCTCCTCCAATGGCCTACCAAAAAGATGCACCTAAAGGATTAAAGAGACTATTAAAATTCGCTCGAAAGAGCAAGACTGATTCCAATGCAACAGGTTGGTCTAGTCCGTCTGTCTTTTCTGAAGGAGAGGATGATACCGAGGACTCCAAATCTGTTAGTAAGAGAAGTTATGAAAATTTACTGAAGAAAGCAACACTTCATTCAAAGAACAATGGGCATCAAAAGGCTATTTATGAGACCTACCAGAAAATTCCCCGATTATGAACATCCTGGTATTCTTCTTGTGCCCCAACTTAACTTTTCCTGTATTGAATTGGTATATAAAGTTAAAAGTGATCCAAATTCAAGGTACCGGAGTTGCTAATGGCAATTTTTTCCCATCACCCAGTACTAACTCCTCTTCAAAACAAATCACAAAACTATAAGATAACCAAGTAAATGGCAAGGAGAAACAGGAAACAATGGATTAACTGTTGAAATGAATCCCCTTCTTGCCGCTCTAGTGCTTCATGTTGTCACATTCAATGGATGTGGACTTCTTATGTTAATAGAAAAATTATTTGTGTTCCAGCTCAAGCGAATATTCGAAAATTCAGTGCTCAAAGTTTATCCCAGCAGTTGCAGGAGGGACATGTCTCAGCTTCTGTGACCACGGCAAAAGGTTAATAGTGCTTTGCTGTTTACATTTATGATAATATTTTCGATTTTATCTTTGATCCCAATTTTGTCTTTGACTTTGCCTTCCAGCAACGAGGTCGTTCTTCTCTCTTTCAGCATTTAAAGGCAGTAAATAGGAGCTGATATAACAAGTTTGTTCTGGTTTCGCCCAGGACCTGAACTCTATACCTATGGTACATCACCTGCAATCTTGTTTAAGCTAGTGCTCTTCTGTATTTCCCTTTCATCAGAGAGTTTGACCATTTTACTGTGCCGATAAAGTGGATTAAAGTTGTGCATCAGCAAATGACAATGCACACGTATATTTTGTAGATTTAGCATCTGATTTGTTCCCATGCAGAGACTGATTATTTTATGCAACAAAAGATAGAAACTCGAGCAGTGTCCTTGAACACGAATCAGAGGGCATTTTTATTTACTGCTTAGGCGATCATATCTGTGTATTTGAGTGTATCCAGCTGAGCTGCTATCTAAAATCATGTAAACTGTCACATTGATCATCTGATGGTCCGCACATTTACTGTCATATACCCGATCAAGTTCACTCGTAGATGCAGTGTTGTAACTGTGATTCGAGATTCTCCGACAAATATCACTCTGGTAGTAGTATTCGGCTGCTCAGTGCCCACAGCTCAAAGTCAGCCAGAGAGACGATAATCAAACAGTATCTTAACAAAAGGCATACTCCCTTAAAGGGAAAATTGCACTTTTAGTTCCACAAAATAACGTGTATTATATTTTTTGTCCTACAGTTTGAGTTTAGCATATTTGGCCCTATAAGATGAAAAGTTATAGCATTTTCGGTTGATAGCATAACAAATCGTGGCACATTTTGTCCAATAGAATAAAAATTGTAGAAGTTTCTTGGTCTCAAATGTTATGATTTCTTTACTCAAATCTTTTGCAGTTATAGAAATTACTCTTGATAATAAAAAAATAGGATACTTTCTATAATGATGTCAACATTTTCTAGGGATGTATGTATAATTTTTCAAAAATAATGATGATTTATATTAATGATATTGATATTTTTTGTGAATATATGTGTAATAATTCAAAAAGTATGAATAATTCATATAAATAGGGCGTAGGTTAGGGTGTAAATATAATTATTCCAAATTTATAATTCATGTTTTTCTAAATTTCACTACAATTCTTTTCTCAATACAAAAGGCAGAAGTCTTTTTAAGCGCTTTCTAATTCTATTTTTCTTGCAATATATATATATATATATATATATATATTATTATATATATATATATATATATATATATATATATATATATATAAAGAAGAAAGTGAAAAAGAGGGGTTGGTTGGGTCAGCATCAGCAGGAGTCACGGATCACAGGATTCGTTAAACACAAAGACAAATCATTTGAGAAAGAGAGAGTTGGGACCGCGAACGCGAGCGAGAGCGCGAGCGCGAAGTCAGAGATAAGGTTTTTATCGATTTTCTACTTCACTAAAACCCTTCTCTTCCTCATTCTCCTCCCCTACTCCCCACCTAATTTTCGCCATCCAATTTATTTTTACAACTATTCGCTGTTGAAGTGAACGCAATTTGGTGAGCTTTCTCGGTTTTCTCCTTCCTTTCTTTGCTGTTTTCGTTTCCTTTTTGCGGTAATTGCTGCTCTCTGGATTTTCTTTGTTTGTTTCTTTTTCCTTGTTCCGTCCGATTCGCTCTGTAGCTCGTTCTGTATTAATGGGGTTTTAGGGTTTTGACTTTTAGTGGGGTAGTGGGTTTATCTCGAAGTTCGTCCAGATATTTTTTGTTGGACTAGCTGTTGTTTTTCTTAGCTTTATTTCGGTGGAAGTAAAAATTTTGTAACTCAGATTCAAATATTAGCTCCTGCAAGTGGTTTTCTTCCATTATAGCCTCGTTTTTTGTTTATGTTTTGTCAAATTTTGATTTGGAGTTCTCTTTTTTTATGGTGGGCAGAAAATTAATGGCGGGGCAGCTGGTCAGAGAATGGACTGCAATTCAGCAGTTTCCTGCAGCCACTCAGGAGAAATTGGTTGACTTGTTGGGAAAATTAAAGAACCAGGTTAAAAATCTTCACTAGAGTTTTGCTACTTGCATTATATCCCTTTTGGTTACCAGAAGAGTGTCGCAAATATTGTCAAATATGAAAGTACAAGCATTTATATTACATGATAGTTATAGTTTTATTTGTTATTTTGGTCTGGTTTTAAGTTGATAATTCGATAGTCCCTTTCCCCTCAGGTAAAAATATAGGTGGTTTATTTGTTTCACGCACTGAGGTTGGTGCTATGATACTGTTTGTTAATTTCTGTAGGATGTCAACACATTAACAATCCTTGTGATGGGGAAAGGTGGTGTTGGAAAGTCTTCCACTGTTAATTCTATCATAGGAACGAGTGGTCACTGTCAGTGCTTTTCAGGTTTGATGCTCCGGCTGTGATTTTGAGATGAAACGTCTCTTTTTCTATGGATGAACTCATTTTGAATGACAAAGTTGAATGTTGTTTCAGTCTGAAACTCCGAGGCCGGTGATGGTTTCACGATCACGATCAGGTTTTACACTGAACATCATTGACACCCAGGGCTCGTTGAAGGAGGATATGTCAGTGACCAGGTGCTGGACACCATAAAAAGGTTTGAGTCAGTTACACATATTGCTTTATGGTTTCCAATTAGATTATGACAGTCCTAAAACTTTGTGGGTAACTATTTGCCCTTTGAACAAGAAGTGTATTTCCTATCTTCCTTAATTATTTCGTAGCTTTCTTGGCAGGTTCCTTTTGAACAAGACCATAGATGTTTTGCTTTATGTGGACCGTTTGGATTCATATAGAGTTGATAATTTGGACAAACAGATTGTGAAAGCAATTACTGATAGCTTTGGCAAAGAATATGGCACAAAGCCATGGTTGTACTGACACATGCTCAGCTCTCACCCCGGATGCATTGAGTTATGAGGAGTTTCTTTTCCAAAAGATCGGAGTCTCTTTTGAAATGTGTACGACAGGGAGCAAGGATAAGCAAAAAGGATGCTAAGGTATTTCCAGTTTACGACATTCTTCCTCCTTGTTTGAGCAAATTCTTTTAGATGCTAATACATTCTTTTGTAACACTTTTAGTCACACAGTAGATAACTATCTTTGACTAAGTTCCATTTTCCTTTTGCTCTGAAGATATGGGTAAATAAATTAAAGCAGGTATTGGAACCAGAGAATAAAATGGAACAAATGAATGATTTGTACCACATATGCAAAAAATGTTATGTTATTGTTTGGCCTAAAAAGTAAGCAGAAAAAGCTGTTGCCCAGAAAACCATTTAGTTGTTTTACTTTGAGTGGTTTAATTTGGTTCAATTTTTCTATACGGGCTATTGTGCTTTAAGTTTTGTCATGAGTTTCCTCATCTATAGTAGCAAGCAAATAGAAATGCACTGGCAGAGTTTGTTGTCTGTCTCCCTATAGAATTATGGATATGTTGAATATAAATGCTTTCTTTGGTTGTTTTACTGTGTATGATAAAAATTGAAACCAGTGAGATAAAACTCTTTAACCACAAGAAAGTGTCATGTAATATGCTTTCATCGTTCTATTGCAAAAGCATCACTGCTAGTGACCCTTTATTTTGTGTAGGTATAAATATGTATATTTGAATTTTGAGTTTGGTACTTCATGAACTTCACATTAATATTGCGTGACAGAAAGTGGCATCAATCAGGAAACAGTTTTAATAAGATGTAATGAGGATAAATTCTTTCTCGTGTCCCAAGGAAATGGCACATAAATACTATAATAATACTCTGTTTCCAAATCAGATCAATTTTCATGTTAGGACTTGGAATAACCCAATGTTTGCCGATGCTAATCGTCTGGACTGATCTTCCATAACACATGTAAGCTTGAACACAAAATTATGAGTTGGACAATTGCAGAGTTGATCCCCTATTGCTTGCTCGATATCCTTCAAATCAAATAGCCACATTGTAGGGAAATAATTAAAGCGTGATTCCGCAATTAGGTTCTTATTGTAGCTCATCTACTATCTCCAACTGTTTATTCTCTTCTATCCGCCAAGCTGCTTCTTTTCTATTTGCACATCTGTATTTCTCTATCAAATTTCTGCATCACACGTGGAATTTGATATGGAGATATATCTTGGATTTCCATCTCCGTCAATCTTAATATTATGCTAATTTCTGTTCTTAGAATTTTGGTATTCCTGTTGCTTTGGTTGAGAACAGCGGGAGGTGTAACAAGAATGAACATGATGAGAAGGTCGGTTTCTTTTTCTTTCATTTCTTGCATGTCTTTGTCCTTACTACTCACGTCTATTCGAGTTTCTGAACATTTTGATTGAATTGCAGATCCTTCCAACTGGTACTCCATGGATTCCGAATTTGGTTCATATTATCACTGATGTTTCCTTAAATGGAAAATCCGGTATTCTCGTTGACAAGAAATTGATTGAAGGTCCAAATGCGAACGACAGAGGCAAAGTATTTATCCCCTTGATCTTAGCGTTCCAGGTAAGTTTCTGGTCTTCATTTTCCAGAACAATGTTATTTCCATATGGAGAATAATAAGAGTGTATCTAATTTCTCTTCTTCTCATGGTCCATTGATTTTGTAACAGTACTTCTTTGTCATCAAACCAATACAAAAGTGGATCAAGGATGATATTGCCAGAGAGTCTAAGCCTTCATGGGATTGAAGAATCATCACCAGGATCGATCTCTCTTTTTCCTGTTTTTGTGTCGATCTTTGCTTTATCGATCTTTTGCCTCTGCACCAATCATGGTGCATTTCATTTTATGTTCTCTCTTACACATTAAGAGCATCAACAATGTCCGGCTGTAGAATTTACTATAACTAGATTTTGATCTTGTTCGCATATGTTCTTCAATTTGAGTCACTGTAAATCGTCTTTTTAGTTGCTAACTCCTCAAACTTGGGGAGAAAACGCTTAACTTGACTTGGAACTTCAAAGCGAAGTTTGAACCTGGCAAACTCAAATTAATCATTTGACAAGTAAAAAAGAAGAATTTTGTAAAAATAAGTAAAATTATTATTCATAATCCATTAAGGTATTCTGATCAACCCACCACAAAAATAAATAATTTCAGAAAACTTACTGGTGGTACTAGTTGAAGACGATCGACATTGATAAATTCTAAGATAACAGAAGGCTATTTATTATTATGCGAAGCTTTGGAGAAGTTGGTCGTAATCCTTATTTGTACATTTACACAATCAGGTGAAAGTTTCAAATTACGTAAAAGCCCATAAGGAGCTTATGGGCCTATCTCTGCGGGGCCCTATGGCCCATATAATCCATTTCTGATTCTGCATCCTCACTGTACTTCTCTCAGCTTCCATTTCTTCCCCAGAAACTCCACACACACTCAGCTTCCAAAATCTTGAAAATGTTGAGACAGGCGCAACGATTCCTCCTGAGCCGAGCATCCGCCTCCGCGACGAGGTGGAGCCGTCCTTTCTCCACAGATCTCCCCGCGGAGACGGCCGGCGACTCCAAGTTCATTGACACTTGGAAGAAATCGATCCCGAATATGGACCCACCGAAAACCCCCTCAGCGTACATGGCGCCACGGCCCCCAACCCCTTCCACAATTCCTTCGAAGCTTACCGTCAATTTAGTTCTTCCTTATGATTCCGTCTTATCAGCCAAAGAGGTATCTATGTGCTAGAATATGTCGTAGATTTTTATGATAATGAAAGTTTTGATCTTTATGTGGATGATGAGGTTCTGCGTTTGGCCCTTTTAGTTCTAAAGCGAAATCTGAAATGGGGATAATGGGGTTCTGCGTTTGGTTTATATCTTCTGCTTTTGAGGTGTTTGTGCGCGGCAATTCTTAGTTCGTAAAGATTATATTTAGGTTTATGGGGACAGCCTGAGGAATTATTATTCATTGTTACGTAGCATGTTCTTTAATTCATCGTTTTGAAGGCTGTTGTTATTTTCCAAAAAAAAAAAAAATGGCTGTTTACTACAATGCCCTAGCCTTTGAGATATTCAATGCTTGTTCTTGGACGGGTTTAGTTTCATCAATTTGATGATTGGACAATCCTGCACTGTATGTCATTTTACGAGTTCTATGTTGCTTTCGTTTTTTCCTTCAAGATACTCAGGATGAAACTGCTTATGTTCTTGATGCTCATATTGATAATGTGAACCATAAGAAGTTCTCAATTTCTGTCTTGCACTAATCTTTATGATTTATTATTTCTATGTTCGGTTTGGGAGTGAAGTTGCATTTCACTTGGGGAAAGGACCTGATGACACTTCTTTTTGCACTAGTGAAGTCAGTTTTTTATATTGGTTTTTGTTTTAGCATTTTGTCTACTATTTCCTGTTGAAAGTGTGGAGATACACTTTCTGAGATAAGGCGAAGAATATGGTTGGCGATGTTGTGCTAGGCAAAATTGAAGTGGCAGGTGGTCAAGAATTATGAATGTACATACTAGAGAATACATCGTTGTGAATACTGAGCTAATGCTGGTTGGCTTGAGAATGGAAAGAAATATCAACATCTATTTTATTTGGCTTAGCTTCGCCACAATCAACCCACTGTTTATTCTACCCATTGAGGATCTCAAAGCATCAATAACTATGCTCCGTCATAGGGTTTTGTCCAAGTGACTTGTTGCTTGAATCTTTTCTCCAGCAACATTCTCAACATTTGAGCTGTGTTCTTTAGAATTCTTTTGAGGAATTAATTTGGTTTGGTGATTGCTGTAGCTGGCTGTAAAGCATGATTCTTGAGACTTCATTCTGAAGCTTTGCGGAAACCTCAGAACTCCTTTTTGCAGCCTCTTGTATGGGATTTTGGGTTTCTACTGCTGTTTACTCAGCCATTATCCGTATGTATACTGTTGTAGGTCGATATGGTCATAGTCCCAGCAACTACTGGACAGATGGGTGTTCTTCCCGGTCATGTAGCTACAATTGCAGAGCTGAAGCCTGGTATTTTGTCCGTTCATGAAGGCAACGATTTGGCCAAATATTTTCTGAGTGGAGGGTTCGCTTTTGTCCATGCAAACTCCATTGCAGATATAATAGCCATTGAGGCAACGCCCGTGGACCACATTGACCCGAACTTGGTTCAGAAAGGTCTTGCAGAGTTCCAACAAAAGCTAAGCTCAGCATCAACCGATGTTGAAAAAGCTGAAGCACAGATTGGCGTAGACGTACACAGTGCTCTCAATGCTGCTCTTACTGGTTAAAGACATTTCGGCAACATACATAGTGATTTTCTTGTCCATCTTTGCTGTCTGCTTGAGTTGAATCTTTTTGTGCCCATTTACAGCAGCTGGTTTTCAGCTCATTTTCGACAAACATCCGAGTCCTAATATAGGATTTCTTGAATAAATATATAAGACCATTTCACCTTCGTTGTTTTCTTGAACTTGTGATCAAGTACATTCCTCAATTTGTACTAAATTCTAACTACAACATATTTGTAGCGACTTGTGTCCACAATTGTAATTACTAAGTAAATACCATATAATTATTACTAAACAATCAAATTGCATATGCACTTCCACTTTTATGCATATCCAATGCCAAACGTAAAAATAAAGGAGCTCTAACAATACTGAATGTAAAATTATGTTTCCACCCCAAAATTTTGGTTCACACCATTTTTTTTTCCTCAAGAAATGAATGGGTATACGAAAATTTTTATTCGAATTGAATTTGGTCAAATTTAAATTAATTATATCGTAAGTTCACGATGTGATTGATGAAAGTAATAAATCATATAATAAGTGTACCATATTTGCATCATAATTGAAACTATGGATGCATACACGTTTTGTGGAAATTCATGTGAAAGATTGGAGAGTGGAAATAATGATAACCTAAAGTTAGAACGGGAAAGACAGAAAATCAGAAAATTAAAAATGATAATGAGGCTGCAATATGTCATTTATTACTTTACTTTAAATTTTTCTTTTTTCGATCTTAGGAACTGATTTAACCCGACCTTAGCTGTGGGCAGCCCAATGAGTGCGACGAGCTTCTTTCTTCCGAGGTCTCAATCGCTCAATCGGACCACATGGTGGGCAGTCTTGATCTCCTACTGGATCATTATCTATCATAATCTACTCTGCGTTAAAATGCTAAGACCCGTGCAACAAGAAGGGCACTATTCCATAGAAATAACTACTACTCATCTTAACCGTCAACCTCATTGACATACAGTTTCCTTCTTGCAAGAAGATAAATTGTTTCTTGCGACGTTCGCTCCTTCTCTCATCATGTCAGATTATCTCTGAAACTCTTTCTTTCACTTATTGTTCGAGAAGAAAATGGATAGTTATTTCCTCGCTCTCAGGCAACAACTCAAAGAAAAATTCAGGGCTCGACTGAGGAAAGAAACTGGTCCAGGCGCCGCCCTCGCTGGTGGCAAAGACAACGCAGCGCCCGCTGATAACTACGGAAGCTTTTTTGGGCCTTCGGAGATCGTCTTCGCTGACAGAGTGATTCAAGAAACCAAGTCCTGGTTGGAGAATCCCAATTTTGAACGTCGTCGGAAATTCAAGAACGTTGGTCGAAAGAAGTCTGCTGAAGCATCGAAGATGGCGGAAGAAGTATTACAGAAGATGGATAGAAGGAAAAAAGTTCAGTGCCTGAAAGACGGTCGGGATTATTCGTTTTTGTCGTCTGATTGCGAGATTCCAGTGCCCGGAAAAAAACCAAACAAATCCCGACCGCCTGAGAAAATCCAGGAAGTTCAGGCGATAAAGAAGAATTCTCAAAACAGACAGGGTTTTTCGTTCTTGTCGTCTGCTTGTGAAATTCCAATGCCTGGAAAAAAACCCAACATTAATTCCAGGCCGCCGGAGAAAGTCCAAGGAGTTCAGGCGATCAAGAAGCCTTCTGAAACGGGTATGAAGAATTCCAGGCCAGAGAAAGATTCGCAGGTTTCCACGGATTCAAAGAAACCCTCAGAAAAGAAGATGAAATCTCTGATCAGCAAGAAACCACACCGGGAAACCCCACGTTCTAAAGCTGACGGCGGAAGAGAACACTGGATCAGCCACAGGCTGATCACGAAGAGGAAGAAAACAGTACTAATGCAATTAGCATTATCAGAGAAATGTTTGGATATGATCCCACAAAGTTTTGTGATGATGAAGAGGATGTGGAGATGGAGGCTACTTTTGATGATATTCAGAAGGAAGAAAGGCGCAGTATGAGGATCGCAAAGAAGGAGGATGATCAAGAATCAAGAAGATTCTGCAGGAAAGGAAGAAGCAGCCCAAGCTCTGATCAACTGGCCATGAACCAATTCTCTAAAAAAAAATTGTGATAAAAAAACATGCAATGTTCTCATTTTTTGTCGCTGAATGACTTAACAGCCACGTGCATCTTACCATTAGAAATCTAATAACAGTATAAAAAATGTAAGCGGAACCTATATTTTAGTACCATTTTAAACTATTTTTAAAAAAACATGGTTCCAATATTACAAAGTATCGTAATTAAATTATAGTACCAAAAAGTGTAATTTTCTCTCCTTTTTTTTTATTGATCTGAAATGTAGGATTTTATTCAAATCAATGTGGTAATGATCCACAACAAAGTTCATGTGAATTTAAAAGGATTATTTTAATTATCCTTTAGAATGCTTTCTTGGACACGAAATCAACATATCCTTATTCAACAAAAACAAATTATATATATGGCTATAAAAAAGTACTAAACTGATCATCGATCATTATTAAAGGGACGGCGACAGGTGGTGGCCGTGCTTAAGAGCGTCGCTAACCAAAACGCACTGCGACCAAACCTTTGCATCCCTCCTCAAGATCTCTTTCTTCTCTCTCTTGGGAACCTCCGGCAGCGTAAGCGTCGCCTTCAATATCTTGCGGTGGCAGCGCCGCCCCAACGCCACGAGCTCCACGCAGCACTTATTGCTGATGGCATCATGGTCCCTAAAAATCCCTCTGAAGATCTCGAGTCCGCACTCTTCCGTCAGCTTACTCAAACACCTCTCCGCGTCCGCGTAGAATCCCGTGTAGGGCTCCGGCGGCAGCGCAGCTCCTGCAGGCGAAGACGGTGGCTGCTTGTGGGCTTGGGCTGAGAATGCGGCGAGAGCGAGAACGGTCGCCGCTAGAGCGAAGAGGAGAGTGGAATTCGCCATGACTTGAAGTTGGAGAAGATGAAGTCGTGTTGTTTTCGATTCTTTTGAGATGATATTTATGGGTTCAAATTTGTTGAAAAGCGTTTTAATTGTGTGGGATATTAATGACGTTTTTATTTAACTTAAGGGAGTTTTAATGAATTTGTAAATAACGTTTAAGAACAATGATTTTAAGACAAGAACACATGCTTAATTATTATTTCATGTTCATTTAATAAATGATAAATTACAATGATTTCTTTCAAAATTGAGATAATTTCACCCCCTCTTCTGAGTTTGGGTGAAATTACATGTTGATATACTGTAATTTAAAAAATTACATCTAATACTTCAGAAGTTTGTTTCTGTCTAACAAAAAAAAGTTTATTCGATAGTCAAAATTCACCAAATTTGCTTATATTAATTAAAAAAAATGGAAAAAAATTATATGCTTACCTCCGATTGATTTACTATTGATTTATTACAAGTAAAATAAATATTTTTACGATCAAATTACTCTTATCGTCCTCACGCATTAATGCATGAGATGAAGTATATATTCACCGTTATGAGAATAATTTAGTTAGAAAAAATTATTTGACTTGCAATAAGTTAAGAATAAATCAATCGACGGTAAATATCATTTTTTATTTAATTTTTTTATTAATAGCAAAAATTATAATTTATAATTCAAAATAGTATTTTTGTTGGTTTACCAATAAATACATATGAAATCTAAGGAAGACTTACATATTGATGAATAGGTTGTTAAAAGGATTATTAAAATTAGAAGTGAATAAATTTTTAAATAACGAGTAAAATATATATTGTGACAGCAACAATCAAATTACAATAACATGATTTGTCACAAATAAAACTTTAAAAAAATAACTGTTATCGTGAAATTAAATTCATTATCATATAGAATAAATATATTATGATAATTTTTATACACCACTTAATATTTTTGCTCTACTTTTCCCGAATTAACAAAAATAGGCTAAAGTTGGATTTATAATTTAAGTCAATATTTACCCTTCTTTTTTTTTTTTTTTTACAAAAGATTGTATTAAAGTTATTAGAAAGAATTATTTAAAAAAGTATTTTCGAAAAAGAAAAATTGTAGAACAATTGTGAGTATAATATATATTTGTGGGGAAGTGGGAGTGCCAGAATTTTCTGCGATTTACCCCGAGAGGCGAGAGCAGCTGCGTAACCTATTCGCTGCGTAATCATTGGCCACTACTTAAGGCTCAGTCTCCGACGGAGCGAATACTGAATTCTGAGGGCAGCAAATCAGCGGTGGCGCCTCAAGAACTTCGCCGGAGAAATTGCACCGATCTCTTTTCGCGGGAAGGTCAGATTTCCATTTTTCCAACTATTTTACCTTTAATTTTAGGGTATTTTCGTGCTTAGATGTTCTTTTATTGTATAGTTTGTTCTTCGAATTTCTAGGGTTTTGTTTGTTTTACTATATTTTTCCGTTAGTCATCCTAGTTTGCGTTTGCTTCAGGTTTTCAACCTACGCCAGGCTGTAGAAGTTGTGGTGGTTTCTGTGAGGGAATTGCATTGCGTTTAGGATTTGCGGTAGCCTGTAATCATGTCTGTGACAGCAGGGGTTAGCGATACGGTCATTGCAATTAGGGACAAGCTCAGGGGTAAAATAGGGCAAACGAAGGTGAAGAGGTACTGGCCTGGGAAAGCACCGGAGTGGGCAGATGATAACGATGAAGATGGGGACATTAGGATGGCGAGGACAGCTGCCCTCGAGAAAGCATTTCCAAGCCATGAGGGTCCTGATGTTATGCGAAAGGATGATCCTAGGTTGCGCCGGTTGGCTGAGAGTAGGATTGATAATCGTGATGAAGTGAGGGAAGACCATAGGCGAATCAGGCAGGCAGAGATTATTTCGACGGAGGAGGAGGAAAGCAGGAGGCAAGAAGGTTTGGATTTGGAGGAGGAGGACGAGGATGCGTTGGAGGAGAGGAGGAGGAGGATTAGGGAAAAGCTGTTGCTACGGCAGCAAGAGGAAGCAGCC
Source organism: Sesamum angolense (assembly GCA_034509725.1). Taxonomy (NCBI): domain Eukaryota; kingdom Viridiplantae; phylum Streptophyta; class Magnoliopsida; order Lamiales; family Pedaliaceae; genus Sesamum; species Sesamum angolense. The sequence continues at coordinate 120,470 of JACGWL010000630.1, forward strand.
CTTTTGCCTGAGGAGGAAGAGGAAGAAGTTGAGGAAGAGGAGGAGGAGGAGTCTGAGTATGAGACTGATTCAGAAGAGGAAATGACAGGTATTGCTATGGTGAAGCCCGTTTTTGTTCCGAAATCAGAGAGGGATACAATTGCGGAACGCGAGAGGCTTGAGGCTGAAGAGAGAGCACTTGAGGAAGCTGTGAAGAGGAGGATGGAGGAGAGAAAGAAGGAAACAAAGGAGATTGTGGTCGAGAAAATTAAGGAGGATCAGGAGATTCAGAAGAATATGGAGTTGGAGGCAAATATTGCTGATGTGGATACAGATGATGATGTGAATGAGGCAGAGGAATATGAGGCTTGGAAGTCAAGAGAGATTGCTAGGATCAAGAGGGATAGAGAGGACAGAGACGCGATGTTGAAGGAGAAGGAGGAGATCGAGAAGGTGAGAAACATGACAGAGGAAGAGCGGAGAGAGTGGGAAAGGAAGAATCCTAAGCCTACTGCACCAGCAAAGCAAAAGTGGAGGTTCATGCAGAAATACTACCACAAGGGTGCATTCTTCCAAACAAATGCTGATGATCATGCTGGAACTGCAGGGGCTGAAAATATCTATACTCGCGACTTTTCTGCACCAACTGGAGAGGATAAGATGGACAAGACCATATTGCCTAAAGTCATGCAGGTTAAGCACTTTGGTCGCAGTGGAAGGACGAAATGGACTCATCTTGTTAATGAGGACACAACTGATTGGAATAATCCGTAAGCACTTATTCTTGCATAAGCATCCCATCTGATTCTAGAATTTCTGAAGCTTCGTCATCAGTATTATACTGCACTGCACTTGAAACTAATGAGGATGGTGATATAAACAACACCTAAACATCACCCATAGATAATTTCTGTGACAGCTGAGAGTATCATTTTTCATAGTATAGATTCTAACAACTTAATCTTACTTTGATTATCCTCCGATTGTGAGTTGTTCTAGATGTATGATGACATCTTAATGCATATGAACCTATTCTCTGAAAAAAACACCTCCAGATCCTCTTATCATCCCATAGATTTAGTCCTTGTAGCCTTTCATTTATGCTTGTTTAGATGGTTGATCCATGTTATAGAAGCTCTTCAACATCCAAAATTGATCATGCAAACGAGTTATTGTGAAGTTGGAAACAAGTTATAAGGAAACTACTTTTCAATTCTTTTGTCCCACAGTTGTATGGCATCACATGTCATGTTCTATTTAAAAGCAATAACACATATTTCACTATAGGTGCTAAATCGATCATTACATTGAATTAATCCTTGGTGTGCATTGGTGTATGTCGGTATGTATTATCTCTATTATTTGATCATGATTCACGGGATTTGAAGTTTGAATCAGTACTGAGGAGTCATTCTCTGTATAGTTTTTTGCCAGTAGACTATTGCTTTTAAATGAGTTTCTGGGAAGTGTCTTGATCTTTCTCAAGTTGTAGCTCCATTCTAGTATCGTGGTCTTCAGTTTGTGTGTTAAGGCAAGAGTAGTATACAGATTGTAAGTGTGCTGTGGTGCAATGATATTTCTTAGTGTAAGTGTAACATTGGACAAATTGATGAAATGAATGAAAAATTTACTTTGTAACTACCTGTGCTAATTAAATGGTTTCAGTCTGTATTGATAATTCATAGAAACAAATATTGATACTTTATATCTTTCAATGTCCTTATTTCATTAGTCTGAGCATTTCAGTAGGAGTAGGGTATGCTTGGCTTCCCTATGTGTAAGATATCTAGCATGAGGTGATGAATGCGTTATAACAAGCAGCTTACCCCCTGGTTTGATTAGGTATCACTCGTTCTTTGGTGGACTATCACTTATTTCATATCAAACCGTAATTCACTCTCAGCTGTAAAATGCATATTATATCTGTAGACTTTGATGTAACCTATGAGTTGGTGCATTGCACTAATCATGATGAGGACACACATGTTTGTTACTGGAGGCTATTTGGTGGGTTGAGGCTAGTTGGAATTGGCAACCTTTGAGTGTTGGTTAATTCGGTTTGTCACTAGAACCCATTATGCAGATTATTTACGATCACATTTTGAATCTTGTTTTTATGATTTTTCATTTTGAAACATGGTTTTGGGATCGAATCTGAGTAGCAGGATACGTCGTGCATCAGTATCTGACTAATTATATCTTTTGCGTTGCAGGTGGACCTACAATGATCCTCTTCGAGCCAAGTACAATCAGAAAATGGCTGGAATGAATGCGCCAATAGAGAAACCTAAAGGTAGCAAGAAACTGAAGGATTGGGAGCAACGTTGAACTTTCTAACGCAAACTGTCTCCAGTAACTGGAAATCAGAACAAAGAAACCGCACATCGTTCTGCACTTTACTCCCCTTGAACACAGCTTAGCTTTATGCATCTACTCTTCATCTGTAGATTTCATGATCGATGGTTCATTTGAGATCGTCGTTGATGGATTCTTGTACTAGTATTGACCTCCTTTCTGCTGCCTTTCGTAGGGCACTCTCCACTACTCCTTTGTGCTTTTTACTGGATTATTAGTCGGGAACTTCAGCATGGAATGAGGTTTTTATTCAGATGAAATCTTCCTTAGTAGTTATTGTTATGTAGATAATTCCTTATATTACAGTCTCCCACCCCTAATTGTAAACGAAATTTAGTTCCCATCACTAAAATATTTTTCGAATATGAAAAACTTTAAGGAAAGTATTTGATATAGTCGAAAAAGTTTTGTATGTAATTTTATTATGTTACTCTAAATATAGTAATTCAGGATTATTGGTCCCGTGGCCAAGTTCAAATCACTGATTTGAGTTGGATTCGAATCCACTGAACGAGCGAATACTTGTTTAATTTTATATCGTAATTTATTTTGCTATATTATTGTATTGATAGGTTTATGAGGAATTAATAATTTGCTCAAGAAAAGAAAAGGAGTATTTGCAAAAATAGAGTTCCAGTATTAGTACGTTTCCAGAAAAAGAAAAACAAAAGTTGGAGAACTTTCATTTGAAATAGAGAAGTTCACTGTATATGAGTGAACCAGGTTTATGATGATTTCAGATTTCAGATCAATTACTGCAAAGTGGAAAACAAAAGGTCAGGGGCCATGGATAGACTTATATTTCCCTTGCCTTAGTTGCCTACCCAACATTTCAGTTTAAATAGCAGACCAATTTTCAAATTATTATCACTCTCTCAATTACCAAATTTTCCCATAATGGACCTTCTAATCACAAACTTTTTACAATTAATTTCTTTGTATTACTGCATATATTTATTTACAAAAAAAGAATAAGGATTAATTAGAGCTCCTTTTTATTACATTTTTTCCCAAAAAAGTTTTAAAATTATATTTACACCCCTTCTAAAAGTTCTACGTTTACACCTCACGCTTTTACGTTAGAGTTTCAATTGAATACACTAACATCAGGAAAAGAAAACTTTTTTTTTTTCAAATTTACCCCTTATTTTAACATTCCTATATAATATTTTATATTTATAAGGGAATACATAATATATATATATATATATGTATATATATATATAAAATCAAATAGATGTAATTGTAATATAATATTATTCTCGAATTATAGTTATTTGACAAGAGGTAGCCATTTATGAATGGAAAACGTACTTTTTTTTTTAATTCTTATATATGGGATTATCACATATTTTTCTTTGAAGCACTTTATGAAGGATTTGAACGATATATTTTAAAAATAGATGCAACAATAATGTTAACTTCACTTCATATAAACGCTAAACTATGACTAATTTTTTCCAATTTCTATAGTATTTTTAACCAATGGCTATAAATATTTTTCATCGAAAATATTTCTTAAAAATGTGTTAGATGTAAACAGTAAATTTTTAAAAATAGTGTAAATATGATTTTAAAATTTATTTGAAAAAGAAGTGTAATATTATATTTTTTGAGGGTCTAAATTCAATTAACCCTAATGATAGTACAAAGTACACCCGGAGAAGCTGAAGTTGAAGAATAAAGGATAGTATAAATAAAAACGACAGTTTCATGCTTTTGTTCTCCTCTCCCATTTCTCATCTCATCCTCTCTCTGTTTACGCACACAATCCCGATTCCCTTTTCACAGCAAACCCCCAAACCCTCACTCTCCCCAAAAGCATGTAAAAGGGATTTTCTATTTCACAAATCCCATATCAAACTCCTCGATTTCACATCCGTTACTTGTATACGGACACGACTCAGCTGGTATATACAGAGGGTTCAAGACAGAGAGATATGGACTACCAAGGGCAGCAGGAACAGGAGGACGACGTTTACGGTGGTGACTTGCCTGAGGAAGCCTACATGGAGTCGGATTTTGACTCATCTGCTGATGCTGACGCCGCCGCCGCCGCCGCCGACGACAAAGCTAAGGTGTTTACTTGTTTTGTGTGTGTGTCTGTGAAGATTTACGAATAAATTTATTTGTTTATATGGGTTTGTACAGATGTGTGTGAAAATGAAAGGGTTCACGTTTAGGAGTATGTGTGATTTTATGGGTTTGTTTTTGTAGGAGCTGGAGAATATGAAGAAGAGGTTGCAGGAGATTGAGGAACAAGCTGGGGCGCTTCGGGAATTGCAGGCGAAGGTCGAGAAAGAGATTGGCGGCGCCGCTCCAGGTTTTATCGCTTGCTCTTAGGACATGCATTTGTAAAGTCGATGTGTAGTCTGGTTCTATTGTGGATGGTTTGGTTCTGCGTGCTCTGGATTGTGTTCTCTTACTCTTTTTGTTGGGTTATGGTCTGTTTAATTTGTTTCAGGAACTTGCAGATAAACAGTGTAAACTTGATCTTGTGACAGATATAGAAACTGGCAATTGATTTAGTTGGATTTAGTTTAGAAGTATCATTTCACTTTCTTTTTGCTGACAAATGGATACATTGGCTATTTGATAGTTTTAAGATTTGTCGGATTCATTGAATGCGGTCTTTTGAGTGGATACATTTGCTATTTATATTTTAAGATTTGTCGTATTCATTGAATGCGGTCTTTCTAATGTTGTTTAATCTTAAAAAGTGATTTATGTTGTTACTGTCATAGTTGACCGATAAGATACTTCCTTCAAGAGGTGAAATTCTTGGAGCATCAAACCATTATTGGGTACTCTTTTTCGTTGCCTCGACCTGTGGATATTTGTTTCGCTCCTACCAATTTCTTTCAAACACCTGACTAATACTCCAAAACAGATTTTTGCCAGGAATCACGTTACCCGGATGTTATGGCTTTTACATTGAATATGGACTCATGGAATAAAGATAACTTCATAGAGTAATGATGTTTGTTTCCTCAGTGTAGTGATATTATGCAGAAGTTCACCACGCACGTATTCTGGCGTGTATTTTTGTGATGAACCATATAAATTGTGTTTATCCAAATTTGTGTGCATCATGTTGGTGTACATCACATTTTTCTCGGATCACAATGCTTTTCAGACATTTCACAGTGCAATTAATAAATATCAAACCTGACGATCATGAATGTGGAATTCATGCTTTTCTGTTGGAGAAACATAAACACTTTAGAAATAGTTATGATAATGCACATTTGTATTGGTATGTTTTGGTAAAAATGCTAGATGTAACTGTTGTTCGAGGAAGATGACTTGTTTGATATATTGGCATGCTATGTGTTAGTGATCTAGAGTTGTTTGCTTGGAAACAATAAAAAGGGGTACAAATTGAAACCCGAGCAGAAGGCATGTATCTGTAGCAAAAAAGTCAGATCGGGCAAGGAAACTAATGTTTTAATGCCTCTTTAATGGTGTACATGCTGGACTTGGACTAGCCTATTCATAGTGAGTCGACTTTTACTACACAAAATTTTGGCGTGATAGAAACTTTATTTCTTATTTCTAGATGAATAATGTCATTTGTTTAATCCAAATCTAAGATGTTTAATAGGATAAGTATTGGCATGAATAATCAGAACTAGATTAAGCAAATTGCATTATCACTCCTGAAAATGAGAAATTCAATTTGGTCTCACGATAATTGTGCATGGTAAAAGTTGACGTAAGAGCAGACCAAGTAGGAGCCAGGTAATTAATACCAAAGAACACCATAAAAATACATTAAACACTAAAGTTTCATCCTTCTTAGATACAGGAGTATAAGTTGAACTTGCAATTTCAGCATAGAAGAAAACATTGGAACAGTTTATGAGAGAAGAGGGTCAAAGGGAACTTAGAGCTTGAATAGCTGCATTAATTTATATATTGGCGTTTTGAGAAAGCATGAGAAAAGCAGTAGAGCTAACTGCTAAGTATGGGTAACTAGTCCTCAGTATGCCCAGTAAGTGGTAGTCAACTCTGACTTGGCAGTCTGTCAATTGAATTAGGTTGCTTGTAGCTACGCTTAGGCGGTTCTTCTCATAAACAAAGGAGGAGTGCCTTACTTGACTCCTAGTCCTTTCTCTTCTTTCTGTTAGGAGATCAACAGGAAAGAAATTGACCTTTCTCACCAAAAAAGGAAGAGAAAAAGAAAATATACTAGATCTTATACGCTTCAGCAACAAATGTATACCTGTTTGGACGCTATACTTCATTGATTACAGTATTTTGTTTGTTTTGAACATTCTTGGAGCACATGCATAAGTCGTAGGAACTCATGCTTTCTCAATTTGTTATTCTGTAGCATGGTTTGTGTAATCATTGACTTGAATGTCAGTGAACTAGTGATTGACGACATTGTTTTCTTTCTTTTCGGCTCGTTTAGAAGATTCAACTGGTGCTTCTGCTGCCCAGGCTGAAAAGGAGGAGGTTGATTCGCGTTCCATATATGTTGGTAATGTGAGTTTCTTGTCCTATTTTCTTTGTCCAGGATTGGTTCTTTTCTGTTGCATGCAAATTTTGTCATTTTGCTGTTTACAATGCTTAGATATCAACTTGAAAGGACATAACATAACCGGTTAAAAATGGTATGAATTCTTGTATGATGTCTAATTCTTTAGCTCGTTTGCGGAACATTTTAAGACTGGCATCATAAATAATTTGTTTTTCTGTTTTCTTTGTCGTGCATGTACCTAATACCTTCATTACAAGAAGGGATTATGGCACTGAATTCATTATGTGTGTGGTTCAGGACACAATGCAGTTTGGAGTCATGAGCAATTGACACCTTCACCAGTTTTGAGTCAATGGATTACCTTTAACATATGCATGCTCACATGTACATTCATCAGTATGCATGTAAGTGTGTCTGGTTTGACCTAATTGATATGTTTCTCTCTCCAAGTACAGGTGGACTATGCATGCACACCAGAGGAAGTGCAACAGCATTTTCAATCTTGTGGACTGTGAACAGGGTCACTATCTTGACAGATAAGTATGGGCAGCCCAAAGGTTTTGCTTATGTAGAGTTTGTCGAAGTTGAGGCTGTTCAAAATGCTTTACTGCTGAACGAATCAGAGTTGCATGGCCGCCAGCTAAAGGTTGTCCATCTTGTCTTGGTCTCAACATAGAAGCAATGACTATTTGCTTGTCCTTACAGTGATTTTATATTTGGGATTGCACAGGTATCTGCTAAGCGAACTAATATTCCTGGAATGAAGCAATATCGAGGGAGACGTCCAAATCCATACTTTGGGTCGGGAAGGCCTTTTATGCCTGGGCCTCCATTCTACTCTCCTTACAGTTACGGGTAAGCACATAACTGCTTGTGCTCTTTCAGCTATGTATATTGCATATATATTTTTGTGTATAACAGAAGATTAAGTCTTTAATTACTTGCCATTGTATGAGTTGGTGCTTCAACATGAAATTAGTTGCAATTTTCGTCTGTCCGAGGCTTTAAGTAAACTTCTACTTTAGTTCTCAATTTCCAAGGCATGAAATCACTTTGCTGGAGTAGCATATCTCGGTTTGTAAATTTGAAATCTGATACCATATCTTTCATCTGCAGGAGGGTTCCAAGGTTTAGGCGTCCCATGCGCTACAGGCCGTATTGATGAACATTTCCCAGTCGCTGGCATGCTTTAGATAGTGCAAAAACTTACAATTTATGCTCACATACTACATCCTTTCATTAAAAACATTTGATTCAGGAGGCATGCCAATAGGCCAAATTTAGTTTGATATTTGAAACTCATTGCAACTCTAGTTGGAAAATGTTTGTGCTATTAGCTGCATGCAATTACAACTTGTTATAGGAAACAAAAGGAAGAAGGCAAATAGCCAGTTTTATTGCATTATTTATTCAAAGTTTCTTCTCCTACCTCACATCCTCATTATGTGATGATCCATTTCTTGTATTTGCTTACTTCATGTGGTGATTTGGTGCAGCATCATTATCCACACACACACCCCTTAACATATTTTAGTTGGCATCATCCAAAAATTATGGTTGAGAGGAACTCTTCTATATGTGCAAGTACTGTTAGCGTTTTCATAATCGATGCATGTTTAAAATTTCATGTTCAAAGTAGACCAATGTCGTCTACTTCTGTTCGTTCTCCCAGACACTGCATACGAGTTTCACCGTTGTATGCTTGATGTGGTTATTGGGCGAGGTTCAGAATTATGGGATAATTAGATCGACATCTTCTAAAGTTTATTTGCGCATTCTGCTAGTATGCATTCATGATAGAATCTCTTCTGACAATTTGATAGTCGGGTGAATGTATAATATGAAATCTTACTGCATGGAGATATTAATGAAACTTTGCTGTTATATGCTAAACGAAAGGGATAGTTATATATAATGAAACAACCGAATTGGTCCTTGTTATGTCCTTTGTCGTTTGTATTCTATGTTTAACTACTAGAGGTGCACATATATATCATTTAGGTGTAAAATATATTTTGCCATTTAAACGATGATTATTTTTACACTTTGGCATCTAAATTTTCTTCGTATCAATTTACCATCTCAATTTTACAAAATTTTGCACTTTGTCATTTATAACTATTTTTTCACCAAGTTTTTTGTCAAAAAAAACGTCACATGCACTGTACATGTTATATTTAAGAGATATGTGATGTGATATTTTCATATATGTACAACATGTGATGTTTTTTTCGACAAAAAATTCAGCAAAAAACGATCATATATGGTAAAGTGCAAATTTCGCAAAGTTAAGCTGGTAAATTGACAAAAAAATAAAAATAAAATTTAGATGTTAAAATATAAAAATAAGCATAGTTCGGATGACACAATATAATTTTTTCTATTATTTAAATAACTATCATACTATATTATTGGTTATAGATAAATAAATAAAACACAAAACACGTGTGTGTATATATTGGAAAAGTTTCTCATGAATGCATAAACTAAATATTATTTTCTCCTACATAAAAGAATGTTTATGATTTTATTTTCATTGATTTCAAAATGGTTATTCTATGCTTAAATAAGTTGTTTAACGTTATATTTTGAATTTGAGGAAAGGATTTGGGGAGATGATTTAAATGACTTCATGCTAAAATAAAATTGAGATAAATCGATTAATGTTCAACATAACATAGTTCAAATTTAGAGGTGAAAAATTTAAGATCGATTAAATTTAAAATTATTTGAACAAATTAAATTTATAATTTTTACTATATTCTTAATCATACCAAATAGTTTGAAACAAAATTATTATCTTTTTTCCCTTTGCATTTTCAATTCCCCTCTCTCTTTCTTCTAATTCGAACCAAACGAACTCTTAGTTGGTGAAACTTTATATATATTATAGCTAAAAATATGAAATACATATCTTGCAAACAAATAGAAAAAATATATATTTTTTCCTAAAAAAACTCATAGGCTTCAGAAAAAGAAAAAAAATTGAAGCATTTGGAATGAAAGTAGATAATTTTGAAACTTTTTACTTAGCATAAAAAGGTACTGAAATTTTAAACCATGATTACTTTATGTTACTTCCTGTAATGCGATTTACTCAAATATTGAAAAGAAACGGCTGAGTGGCTGACTCCCGAATTCCAAACGAGTTAAGGGGGAACGATTGGGGTTCAATTACTCAATTAGGGTTTAATCCCATGGCTTCCGATCAAGATTCACCCATGGAACTAACGGATCCTCCGTCCTCGTAAGCCACGATAAATACTTTTTCGTTTCCTTCTCCTCCCAGTTTTTTCAGTGTGATGGATGCTTATTCAACTGCAGGCCAAAAAATAAGTATAAGGATCCAGATGATGGCCGCCAGCGGTTCTTGCTTGAGCTCGAATTTGTGCAGTGCCTTGCTAATCCGACTTATATCCATTGTATGTAATTTTCCTATTCTTTCTTTTGGCCCACCGGGGGTTGGAGAGAATGGTGTTTTAGCCGTCAAATTCTTGATACTGGTTTGTTTTTGCCTGTAGTATCTCAAGTATCCTATCCGTCTAACACCCTTCTCTCAATTTTTGTGCTTGTTTAACTGGGTTTTACCGAGTGACTAGTTAATTTTTTCACATTTTTTAGTTTGGGGCGTAAACCGTACACTTGAGAGTTTGAGAGACCCGAGCATTACAATTTTAGGCGTAAGCCAAAACACTTGTTCCATTATATCTGATATAACTTCAGACATAAAGGTAGATTGTTTTTGGGGGATTTCAATGGCGATTGATGTCGGAGAAACTGAAAACCACATTTTGATGTCAAACTTAATTGTGAAGTTGTTGGGAAATGAAAAATGTTGTTATCCTTTAGGCAGCTACTTGGATTGGCTGTTCAGTCCGATGTGATTCTTATACCTTTTACTTTTGTAAACATGTTGATCCAAGTTTCAAAATGACCAATTGCAATCAAATCTATATTAAAGGATACATTCATTTTATCATATATTTTCAAATGCAGTGCCAAACTGAGTAGTTTGGTTTTAACCATACCTTGTAATATCTGTTTCACCAGAAAGGATTCACCAGCTACTTCTGGGCAAAGGGATTGCCTTGAATGGGCACATTTGGCTGCTCCAATGTTCAATTGTTCATGTGACTGTGTTAATGTTTTCCCAAAAAATTTGTGCATATTTTCTTTTTTCTTTTTGTATTATTAATGAGCATATGTATTGTAGCGTCAGATTGATATGCAAACAGATAACTTCCATGGTCATAGAATTTTGGTTATTAAATGGCTTGTGCTAAATTCACTATATCATCCAGTTACTGGAGTTGGAGTTGCTCTCTTTTACCATTTTTATTTATGAATATTGGTGGAATCATGACGTGTTGCTTGGGAATTGGATAAATGTAGCCGGGTTGGGAGGAGGCTAGTGCAAAGACAAAGAGGTGCTGGAAAATCTCAAGGTTCTGAAGTTTCTCTAAGATAACCTATAGAGGGGTTCTTATCTAAACTATATGTACTTCTTAATGAAACGTGTTGCCATTGAACTTCTGTCCTAGAGACTTTGGGATCTTGGTTCACTTTCTGCATCTCAAACCTTGATTTATCAGCTTTTGACCTTATCAAATGAGACACATGATTGCCATTTTCTGATATCCAATTGGAAAACATGCAATGTTTTTATTGGTGAATCCACTTACAAACTCCATTATGTTTAAATTCTTCATCAGCTATACAATACATAAAGTACTGTTCTGCCACTTTTTACTAGTGATTTTTGCATTGCTCAAACAGGGTTAAGCCAAGTTAAACTGAGTCATCATCTCCACGAACACATACTTGTATTTATTAGTTTGTTGCCAAATTTATCTTTGCAATTAGGTTATTGTGCTTAATCTTCCAGGAAAATACTACTATTATTATGAATTCTGTGTAAGTTGATTCGTCCTCACATTGATGCAGATTTGGCTCAAAACCGGTATTTTGAAGATGAAGCATTTATTGGATATCTGAAATATCTTCAGTATTGGCAAAGGCCTGAGTACATAAAGTTTATTATGTGAGCTCCAAGTTCAAGTTATTGCCTATGTTCATTTTATTTCTTTTTCTGTATTTAAGTTTTGTTCTTTGGTTCATGACCACTGTGGGAAAATAAGTTGTTTTCAACTGCAGCTCTTTGTATTAAATGCATTCATGTCTAATATGTATCATGCTTACAAGGTTTTAGAAACTCATTTTTGGCTTGTTGTCAGGTATCCTCATTGCCTCTTCTTTCTTGAGCTTCTCCAAAATCCAAATTTCCGGAATGCAATGGCACATCCTGCAAACAAGGTCTTACCCTATTTACTTTAAAATTCCTTTGGATATGGATCGCCGTTTTAATTTATTTTATTTAAATTAATTTAGTCGCAAATAGAGAAGCCATAGCTCTTAATGACATTGTTTTGTTTTCTATGGAGTCAATTATGTTTGTAATCCAATTTTTCATTCATCGAAATAGATTATAATTATCTTACAGTTAGATCTTTGTTAGGATCTAATCACTATCATGTTGTCTGGAGCTTATAGGAATTGGCGCATAGGCAGCAATTTTACTTTTGGAAGAATTATAGAAACAACCGGTTGAAGCATATACTACCAAAGCCACTTCCTGAACATGCAAATGCACCCTCAGCTTCTGTGGCTCCTCCAGCTTTGCCACCTATGACTATTACGGCTGCTGGCACCACTGCTCCTCCTGTACCTTCTCCAGCTGCAGCTCAAGCTCCCTCCCCAATGCAGTATGGCATTGGCCCTGGATCTACTTTCGTAAAGAATGACCCAAGAAATAGCGTGATTGATAGAAGAAAGAGAAAGTAACCTGTTTTTGTTTTTTTCCTTTTAAGTATTCTATTAAATAAGATGATTCAAGTTTTCTTTGCTAATTGGCATACTTGACAATTCAAGCAGGAAAGACAGGTGATTCCAACATCGCCTGCAACTTCTTAGCTGTCTTAATACAATAGTGAGGGCCTTTTCCTAGGTTTTAATGTATGTACAAGTTTGATGAAAGAGCATTGACAAACTGTATTTGGAATTTTGGACAAAAAGGAAACTGTACTAGTAGTTCGGCAGATAGCATTATGTAAATAATCTTTTTTTTGCATTTTAGCTTTTGATTTTTCTAGTCTCCACTCTCCATGTCAATCCTTGAGCAGAGTTTGCCATCCAGTGTCCGGTATATCTTCATGCTTATTAGGAGTGGAATGAAACTTGTTTAGTTGGACGAAAGTTCTTCCCACTAATACGTCTAGCTTGTATGAAACCATTCATCTGTTTCTCAAGAGTACTTGTCTTCTGAACATTCTTTGCAGGTATTGCATACCAATACTCCACCAATATTCTGTGCGGGAATTGTCGGGGCAAATTCTTTGCAGTTAATAACGGAAATGGAGAAAAAGATCTAAATAGTGCAAACAGTGTCCACAAACCTTAGTTGTGCTAATAATCGTAAGTTTGTGGACACTTGAACATGAGTTCTTATGTGCATGTTTTTTTTTTTTTAAATAAAACACACACATACAAGTTCGAATACAAGGCCTCTAGTAGGAATTGGACCAATTGGTCCAAAACTGTTCGGGTTGGGGGATGAGTTTTTGTGTGAGTGTGCGTGTGCATTTGCAGATATCCACGAATAATCTGTGTGATGGAGGGTCAGCTCACCATGTGAGTGACTGCTGAACTTATTTCAACTCAAATTTTGCAGACTCGTCTGCAATGATAGAGTGTTCATCTTTATTACCCGTCTGTGATTAGCTTGATGCATAGCTTCCATGTTTAAGCCGTCTATCTAAAGTGAAAACTAGGGCGGATGGCTTCCAGTTGGGAAGATGTGTCTTCATTTTAATGGAAAAATAGTAATGGAGCTTTATGTTATACTTCTGAAGTTGACTTATTTCCTTGTGTTCTAGAAAGGCTTGCATTGTCTGATTTTGTCCCAGAAGGTGCCAATTAGAAACAGCTTAAAATTTACATGCCATGGTTTTAGGCTCATGCAAGTGCTTTCTTGTGCAACTGCAGCTTTAGACACCAATTCACGTATCTCTGTGTTAGCCTGCAAGATGTCTAGCCATAATGTGTTAGTGGATTGAGAAGGCTAAGGGTAGCCCTTCCAGTTACGATGATATGTGCTATGTCTTTCTAGTGGATGAAAAACTGTCTGCTTGAAGATTCCTAATCAATGCCTCGTGCCTTTGGTTGGCAGTACTTGTGTGCACTTTCCTGTTTCACTTTTATCTTGTGGATCTCCATATCAAAATAGATACTGACTCATCGAGCTATTATGCAGGTCTTAGCATATCCAAAGTGGCTGGTAGCAGCCCAACTTGAACGCGAACGGTCACACAACGATATCAACACTCTAGTTTATAACATTATCATATTCTGATCTACAGGTTCATGCTACACATAGGTTAGCATCCACATCCCTTACTCTAATCCTAATACTATTCATCGTATGGTATTGCATTTGAGTGTGATGACTGTTTTCTCCAATAAACTCTAAAGAAATGAATCCAGATGATTGATGAGATGAGGTGTTTGATCTTTTGGTAGCATGTGTTAATTACTTTATTGCTGTGTGGCCCTCCAAGATAAGGATGGATCTGTGTGGATATGTTTCTTGTGTAAGCAAGCACTTGTTTTCTTTATCATTTCTTTCTTCATTTGATCTTACAGCAGTGATGTGGAGCCACAACAGAATTGAACTTTTTCTGGGGTTCCCACCTCACCATATTTTTGTTTATTCAGTATCAGATAAGAATCGCCTGACCTCACTCAGATCGCTCATCCTCTTTGTTTTTTCCTCATTTTCTTGTTTCCATCTGTACTTACTAATAAATTAAAGAGTTAATTACACTTTAGACCCTTTTTGAAAATATAAAAATTATATTTTTTTTTCAAAAAAGAATTTTAAAATTACACTTACACCCTTCCCAAGAATTCATTATTTACATTTGGTCCCTTCACTTAAGATTTGGATGAAAAATATTAATGTCATAGAAAAATATATAAATTTCAAAGTTACCCCTCGTTCTTCATTGTCATGGAATATTTTATACTTACGAGGAGGTAAATATATATATATATATATATATATATATATATTTATAAAGTCAGAAGGGTGTAATGGTTTTATACTTTTAATAAAATATTACTTTTTAAATTATAGTCATTGCATAGAAAATAGCTATAAATGAATGAAAAATCTAGTCATTTTTTGGCAATCTTTTTTTTACTTCCTATATATGTAGTGAGGTTGCCATTATCGTTAAAACTATTTCTTGAAAATGTCTTGTTCAAGTATTTCATCTAGTACTTCAAGAAAGATATGTAACAATGGTGTTCACTTCGCCTCTTATATAGAAATAAAAAATAGTAAGAAAAATAACTAAAATTTTCATTTATAAACGATTACTTTCTATCATGGTAATAATTCATGAGTATATTTTATTATAATTACATCTTTTTTATCTGTTTACCTTGTTAAAAGAGGGGGTAAAATTTCTACTAATGTCAGCATGTTTCATTTAAACCCTGATGGAAAGGAACTCGATGAGTTAGTATAAACAGATAATTTTTGAAGGATATATAAATATAATCTTATTAGTTTTTTTTTTTTTTTGGGGGGAGGGGGAAGTGTAATTGGCATTTTCAAGCAGGGTGTGAGTGTAATTAACCTTAAAATATTTAATATATCAAATTCATGGGAAGTTAGCAACTCGAAAACGTGTTTGAACGTTCATGTCGCGTTTATCTGTATTGCCAGCGCTTCGCCGCGTCGTCTGGGTCGTAGTTGAGATCAGCATCGCGACTGTCGTGGCCCAAATTTCAAGCGTCAATGTTTGGAAAATAATAAAATTGTAGGGCGTAGCCTATCTTGTTGGGTCCCACCTACTTAATCTATTTCAGGGGTCTCGTTAATGGCCAGTTGCAATGTATGAACTATCAACGAAACGATATATTTATTATGTGATTAATTAACTCTGATTCTATTGAAATAGTAGGTGTCATTGAATATGATATTATTATTGTAATAATTTTTATTATATATATATATGTCGATAAAAAATAATTATGTTTATAATTAATTATTTCAATTAATAATAATACATCGCTCTTATCTAAAAAATTGATAAACTTAATATGTATAAAGTTGACAAGGTATAATTTTAATAAAATATTATTCTTGAATTATTGTCAAAAAATAGCCATCGACGAATGAAGAAACTACCAATATTGTCAATATCAGCATTTTGCGTTCCAATCCTCGCAGAAGTAGTTAAGTTGTAAACGGATAATAGTTGTTGTATTGGTGTTTTATATTTTTATGTTATGTAATTAGAAAATGAAATGTGAATGTAATGTTTAATATCATAATGTTATCATGACTTATATATTATACGCAGGGGAAAAAGATCATATTGTACACAGGTCTTCTCCAACACCAATCACGAGATCGAATCTCATCATGTTGGATGAGAAATAATCAGGTAGATCAAATCTGGTCAATTCTTTTATCAATTGCATTTCATGTGTATTTGTGGAAAAATAAAATAACTAATTGAGTACAAAAAATAATTAAAATAAATTTACACAAATAGCAGGTGTAGGTTTCCTTGGATATAATTATTTGATATCGATTGTTAGTATATAATTATTATAGTAGTTAGATATAAATATTTAAAATTAATAATTATAATCAATTTATTTTAATAAATAATAATTCATCTTTTTTGCTAAAAAAAAAAAAAATCCCAAATTCACACGGATTCAAATTAGGTGTGTATGCTTATACCTATTGGAATTGGAATCGAGGACTAGAGATTTCAAATTTTATCAACGGGGAAAGGTCTTATTGATGGCTGTTAAACTTTGAAATTTAAGAATATATAATTTATGATTGACCAATGGGATTGTATTACATCTATTTTTTATTTGTCGTGGATCATATTATATTGTAACAAAAAATATTAGACTTAATAGTAAGACGATCAAAATATTTTGTAATGGTAAAATACCCACTCAGGAACAAGATCTGTGTATTTTTCACTTGGGTAGGGTCACACTCAATCCCCCCAAACTTGATAATTCGGAACTGAGGCCATTTCCCACACGACACCTATGTACTTGGGAGTTTCTGATCATGCTAAGTAGACCGTATAAGTAGAAACATTTGGCTCTATAAATATAATATACCTCACAATTATTTCGAGTAAAATACACAATTTATTATTTTCACACTAGTTAATAAGTTTTTCTTCTACTATTTCGAATTGACTTAAGCATCAAAAGATATTTTTTGCGGACGGTTTTCTTTCTTCTCACGTCCCAAAACATAAATTTGGACTGCTCTCAAAACAATCTTGATTTCTAACCCGAATCATGCTGAATCGATGAATGTATAAATTGATTTTATTTTATCAAAAAGTAAAAAAACTCTATTAAAATAAATAATAAATAAATAAGAAACAACTCTGTCAGTCAGACATATGGTTATAATATAGACCACAAAAATATGCATTAATTTGGGTACATTGCCCCCAAATCCTGTAAATCAGCAATACTAATCTTGTTTACAACCACTTGTCATCACGAATGCCCTCGACGGCACATTAATTGAATGAGCCAAAGGGTAGAAATGTCATTCTATTATTAATTAAAGAGAGAAAGAACTTTACGAAAAAAATTAAAGAAATAATTAATAGAAATAGCCTTGATGGCTCAATCAATGAGCCAAAGGGTAGAAATGCCATTTCATTATTAATTATAAATTAGTTAAAGAGAAAAAAATCGCTACGTTAAAAACTAAAAAAAAAATACATGGGTGCCCATAAAATACGATTAAGAAAGTATTTTTGGTTGTATAATACAAATTTATACATTCGCTGATGTAGTACAATTTTTTTTTTTTTTTTGAGATAAAAGTAATAAACTATTATTAATTGAAATAAATTAGTTACAAGTACAATTATTCCTGCCAACATCACAATAGACAACATTCCACGCACCTAAAGGAATACGAACCCATAACTTTTAAAATCATGAGACCTCGATTTCGTCAATTTAATTATGCCTCATTAACCACGATGTAGTCCAAGTTATTTATAACATTTTACGGGACGATAAAAATGGAGCTCCACTTCAACTTGTCTACAATGTTTAGCAGAAATCTCTCCGTTATTGTACTAATTATTTCTGTTGCAAATCGATTGAGAAGAAAAATAAATAAATTACAAAAAATACAACATAAGCATATAAGATTATGAAATTTTATACATCTCTAGGTATTGGAGACTTGTGGATGAGTTTAATTATTTTACTAATTTTAAATAATTCATTTATTCAAAGTTAGCAGTCTGTTGAAAAATCTAATTCCAATAATCACATTAATAAAAAAAGAAAAGGGTAGAAATATTATTTTTCCCTTCTAATAATATTTAGAACTTCTTTTTTTTTTTTTTTTTTAAAAATAACTAAAAGAAGAAAAGCAACATTTTTACTTTCCACTTGATGAAAGAAATTTCGAGTGTTTGTGGAAGTTGAACAGAAAATTGTTGTCGCACGACACTCGGTGAAATTAGATTTTTAGCCTGGTAGAATAGGAGTTCAAAATTTTTAATTCTTTATTTTAAAAATATTTTAAATTTTAAAAAAACTCAATATATTTTTATCATCTGTTTTACAAGAATTTTAAATAATTTCAAAATTGGAAAAATTGAAAACCCATATTTTTATAAATTTCGTAAAATAGATATTAAATGTGTCGAGTTTCTTTTTTTTTTATAATTTGAGGACCATTTTAAAACCTCATAAAATAGAAGTAATGTATAGAATTTTCTTAATTTTAAATTTATTTAAAAAATCCAATAAAACAGAAGTGTAAAATTATTTTTGTGGGAGTTGAAATGTAAAATATTGGGAATGGCGGTCTCAATCTCAACTCGGGTAAAATACATATTACCCCCTGTGATACCCCAAATGTTCAAATAAGCCCTTGTGATAAAAAAAATACCATATACCCCCCTGTAAAATTTAAAAAGGTGCATATTGGCCCCTTACCCGCGCCCCCAATTTTCTATCGCTTTTTTCTCCGACATCCGATGACCTCTCGATGTATGCTTTCCACCATTGGAAAGCTCTTCCGACAACGATCATTTTGACACCCTACCCACCGCCAATCTCTCGTCCGTCTGTTAGTAATCTCCATTTTTTCGTTTTATTTTTTTTAGGTTTTTTTATATATATATACATATAACTAAATTATATTTTCTTATATTATATTTTTAAAATATGTATAATTTAAATACAGAGGTGGTTTGATAATTTAAGGGCAAAATATACATATTTAGTCGCAATTTTGGGAACATGAATTTTACAAGGGGGTAGTATGCACCTTTTTAAATTTTACAAGGGGGTATATGGTATTTTTTTTATCACAGGGGCTTATTTGAACATTTAGAGTATCACAGGGGGGAAATATGGATTTTACCCATCTCAACTCTTTCTCCAACATTGGAGAGTTTGGGTAGTCCAAGTAGTTGACTTCACATATAGCTGCACCCCTCTTCTCTTCCCATGCCCCTTGTGATTTTCATGTGTCCAACAACCGCAGTAACCCACCCCCACCCCCCACTTCATACATATATATATATATATATATATATATATGTGTGTGTGTGTATGTATATGTGCACACATGCACATACAGCTCTCTATATAGCTTAGCAGCCTCAAATTCTCATGATCCTGACCGAGTAGTATTATACTTGCATTGACTTGACTCTTCACCAGTCTCAGGCTCTCTTTCTTTGCCTTTTCTGGCTATTTGGGCTGATTTAATTGGTCCTGATTTTCTGGGTAAATTTGTTTCAGCTTAAAGAATTTGATTTTCAGGGAGATCTTGTAGAAAATGAATGCTCTTGCAGCTACCAACCGCAATTTCATGAAAGCGGCCCGCATTCTGGGCCTGGACTCCAAGATCGAGAAGAGTCTTTTGATCCCCTTTAGAGAAATCAAGGTTTGTGGGTTTTTGTATTTGTAGTTTATATTGATGGGTAATCCTTACTGTTTGTGATCGCATGAACTTCTGTCAATTCCGAAAAGGGGTTTGAAAAGATTGAAGCTTTTTTGAGTACTGTGTGCCTTTTGTAAAGTTTCATGGAGATTTTCAAGGTTGTTTGGTATTGGGTTTTGATCAGGTCGAGTGTACAATTCCCAAGGATGATGGGACACTGGTGTCCTACGTTGGATTTAGAGTACAACATGACAATGCCCGTGGGCCCATGAAAGGAGGGATCAGATACCATCCAGAGGTTTCATTTTTTTTCTATATATTTTAATGTTTGATGCTTTTATGTTAGTATGTTGTGTTTCTTATCAGTTCATCTGTTATTCTAGTCCTGTATTTCTTATGTGCCCGGATGGGGTGGGGTGGGGTGGGGTGGGGAGTTGGTAGTGGAATGGTGAGGGATTGGTGAATATTGTGATTTTTGTATTTTGGATCTTGAAATACTTTGCTGTCTTGTATTAACAAGTCTTCGGACACGGTTGGCTCTTTCGTTTGTGGATTGCAAGGGCTAAATTATCTTGAACTTCAGCCTGTGTAAATCTGCATTCTTGAGACTCTCTAGTAATGAAAGCTGAGGATGCTTACTTAATCATAATGTGTTCTGATATTCGATGTCCTGTTTCAGCTGCAGAAGTTAGACTAAACTTGGAGCTGTGAAATAGAAGTGTTTGGTTAAATTCTTGAGAACTAGCAATAATTTTCTTAATCTGTAATCAAGTGTTGTTGAGACTCTTTCTTCACTAGACAAAAACAAATGGATCTTCAACCATGAGATGGAAACTGTTGAACTCACTTCTCAAATGATGTTATATGTCTATGTAATCTTGATGGGAACTCTGCTTTAGGTCTTCTAGTCTGGGGATTGATCATTATGGACAAACTACTTATTAAATGGTACCGTTTCTTCCATTTTCTAGCAGCATATCTCGGATTTGGTCTAGGAGGAAACTTACGCTGCTAAATTTATGCACTAACATTAGCTAAAGAGTAGCATGAACAAATCCGTCCTCTCCTATCCAATCGAAAAAAAAAATTAAAGAAGGAAAAGGAAAAAGCGGAATCTTAAACAAGGCTTTTGATCTTTGATTTTATTGACAATTGAGTCACAATCATGCATTCACTTCTGTTCTTATTTGATGAAGTTTTCGTGGTGAGTTCTTTCACTTATTTCACTTCCCGCAAAAAACTCAACGGATACCTTGATTAATTGTCTTTTCTGATTGTAAATAAAGAGCCACACACATGTTGATTCTATATTGTTCTAAGAAGTTACTCATACTTTTTGCCGATAGGTTGATCCTGATGAGGTGAATGCCCTTGCTCAATTGATGACTTGGAAGACTGCTGTAGCAGATATTCCCTATGGCGGGGCTAAGGGTGGAATTGGATGTTCACCAAAAGACTTAAGCACAAGTGAGTTGGAACGTCTTACTCGAGTATTCACCCAAAAAATTCATGATCTTATCGGAGTTAATGCCGATGTTCCAGCACCGGATATGGGTACTAATGCTCAGGTGACTATATAGTAACTTCACTTTACTATTCAACTCATTTGTCAGCAAATAAAATTTATGGTTTATTTGATATATATGTGCAGACCATGGCTTGGATTCTGGATGAGTACTCAAAATTCCATGGTTACTCTCCTGCAGTTGTTACAGGAAAACCAATTGTAAGTTAAGATTGGAAAAAAGAAGAAAAAACCAATAATTAGCTATATCATGCAAATTAAAATCAGAACTCATCGAAGCACTGTGTTTGTTTTCTGTATATGCCAGGATCTTGGTGGTTCACTGGGTAGGGAGGCCGCAACAGGCGTGGAGTTGTATATGCCACCGAAGCATTACTTGCTGAACATGGAAAGTCAATAAAGGGTTTAACATTTGCCATTCAGGTATTATTTCTATTTATATACATTTTTGTTAAATTTTGTTTTTCTTAACCATGTCCATATTTACATATTTCCTTTCTTTTATAACAAAAAAAAAAGGGGTTTGGAAATGTCGGCTCGTGGGCTGCAAAGCTTATTCATGAAAGAGGTGGCAAGGTTGTTGCAGTGAGTGACATAACTGGAGCAGTGAAGAACCCTAATGGAATTAATATACTGGACTTGCTACAGCACAAAGACGCCACAGGAAAATTAGCTGATTTTTCTGGTGCCGATGCAATGGATCCAAATGATTTGCTTACGCATGATTGTGACGTTCTCATACCATGTGCTCTTGGCGGAGTCCTAAACAGGTTTGGCATTTTCTTCCAACAAAACTTAACTTTCCTCTTTAGCCAAATGCTTTTTGCTCCCAAGTCTAAGCCACGGAACAAAGAACTTGTCTACGGAAAAGATGCATGCTGTAATTCAATTTCTAACAATAGCAAATTAACTTCTCGTTGACATGTTTTAACAGAACTTAAGTTGGAAGTATCTTTGCTTATTTACGGAAATGTTATATCAGTTTGGACCCCTTCTAGTGCTAGTTATGAAACCATAGCAATATTTTCTCAAAGTACAAGGAAAAATCATGAACAGTTGTTCTCTTTCCAATAAAGGATTGAAATACCTTGATGAATGCGTAAACCCCATGAGCTCTGTTTATCCATTATACGCTTTCTTTTGTGGCATGAAGAGAAACATGTTGAGAAAAAACAGTCGTTGACTGCATACAAGTACTAAATCCATCTATAAGAGAATAAGAATATGAAGATGAAAAAGATTGGTTTACCAACTTTGATTGAGACATTCCAGCTAATTTGCACTGGTTCTTTTCATGTTTGAAGAGAAAATGCTGGAGATGTTAAGGCCAAGTTCATCATAGAAGCTGCAAATCATCCTACCGACCCAGAAGCAGATGAGGTGCCGAAATGTGTTAAATTGCTTTTGACTTTGTTTAACTACTATACGAATACTGTTTAATGACGTAGTATCGCACTTTTTTGACAGATTTTGTCTAAAAAAGGAGTTACAATTCTTCCCGACATTTACGCAAATGCAGGAGGAGTAACTGTTAGCTACTTTGAGTGGGTTCAGGTAACATTCTCGAACCCAAACTTGTTATAAAAGATAATTGGCGATTCGTTATTTGCATCAATATCAATGGAGAAAACCTTTTCTAACATCATGTTACGTGATCAGCTATGAATATAAGCGAATCAGACTATGCACCTATAAACTTACTATCATGTAACTTGGTTTTACAGAACATCCAAGGCTTTATGTGGGACGAAGAGAAGGTGAATCAAGAGCTTAAGAGATACATGACAAAAGCCTTCCATAACATCAAGGGCCTGTGTAAATCTCACAACTGCGATCTTCGCATGGGCGCTTTTACATTGGGAGTGAACCGTGTTGCTCGGCTACTCTTCTGAGGGGTTGGGAAGCCTAAAAATCCTCAACTACATCCTTCAGCTCTCGACAACAGCCTCACCTGGCATTGTTTCAAGGATATTTTTCATCCAGATGGCTGTTATGCTCTTTCTATATACTACCAAAAATGTAATACAGCACCAAAAATCTTACGACTCAAAGTTATTGTTTTCGGATTTGTGTTTAATTTGTTTAAGACAGCTATCTTTGTTAAGACCTATGTTCTAACATTAAATCGAGATATGAACTTGCGATAACGGTAATAAATTAAGATTTAGTTGTTCAATAACCTGACCAGCTGAATCTTGTCTTTATACTTTTAAAGCTGAAGGTATTTAACTTGTCTTTGTTCTAGAATCTGATTGTGTTTTCTGAAATAGCTGTTCAGGAAAACCCCACTCATGTTGAAATACAAGTTATGTTCTAATAAAGTCTTAGGTTGATATGTTGCGCTGTCCTGTCAAAATTCTGTATTGATTCTTTCTGTGATAGCATGTTGTTGGATTTCCAGATGACCTAAAACCACAGTAATGAACTTAGCTACAAATACCTGCCCACACTTCATACGTGGAATGCAGACAGAAACATAACTAGACATCAGAGGAGCTCCTTAGGGTCGTTGAGTTAGGACATGAAGCTCAAGTCAGAATATAGTTAATGTCAGAACGATCCTAATAAACGCCCGACTGTAATAAATGAGTTGACATATGTGTCCCACACGTCGCATGACCCTGCCACGATGCAGGGTCGGGTAAGCCGCCCTCGAGTTGGATCTTCAGTCGAGTCCAAGTTTGATTGTGAATCTTGATTTATTTTGCAAACATATATTTTTATATCCCCTTATCAAATAATGCAACACGACTTGCTATTAACGTGGGTGTTTCTGTCCACTGATCATTCATCCACCACCAAAACTATCAACAGGTAAAGGA
The DNA here is from genome assembly GCA_034509725.1 of Sesamum angolense. Classification (NCBI taxonomy): domain Eukaryota; kingdom Viridiplantae; phylum Streptophyta; class Magnoliopsida; order Lamiales; family Pedaliaceae; genus Sesamum; species Sesamum angolense. The sequence continues at coordinate 144,673 of JACGWL010000630.1, forward strand.
TAGTAAATTTCTGACTTGATTGTTGGGGCTTTCCATAAATGGAAAGTCCCTCCAAAAATGGGCGTATGCTGCTTAAATGCAGCGAGCACACGGTATTCTTTAGTAAAAGGCGAAAGAATAGTTCGCTTTGTGCTCACTACGCAGCTGCGTGCTGTTGTGTTGCACATGAGTTGTAGTTTTGTATACCCCGATGTCGACCCTTACCTCTCCTCTTTCGATGTGGGAACTATCGCACCATTTGACTTCTACCATATTATTTTCTTAATATCTATTATTAGATACTAGTAAATTGTACGCACTTTATGTGCGTGTAATTAATTTAATTTTAAATAATATAATTTGTTTTTTTTTAAAAATATATATACATTAGTTAAATAAATAAATAAAATAATAATAATTGTGGGAAGTTATTAAAAAAAATAATAATAAAAATTGTGGGAAGTTATTGATAAAATAGTGGGGGAAGAGAGAGAGAATTGAAAGTTGAGAAAAGGGGAAACAACTGTAAATAATTTAAAAATAAAAAAAGTTTGACAGATCAAAAAAATTAAAACACTAATTAGGTGCTCCTCAATTATAATAAAGATATAGGGGGTTTGCATGTTGTAACTCCATAAAAAAGTTTCTCGATTCACTTAAAATTACAACCTAAAATCATCACCTAAAAACATAAAACGTAAATTATTGGTCAAATTATAGTCACCTTTTCTGAGGTTTGGTATTTTTATAAATATCTCTTCGCTTTTTAGAAAAATACATATACCCTGATTTTAACGTCCTTCTAATACGAGTTTATTCCGTTAGATTTTCATCTGATTTTTATAATAAACTGGTAAAAATGCCCTTTTGAATTATGAATTATAATTTCATATACTTTTTAGAATTTTATAAAATATTTTTATGAATTAATATTCTTAATAGATTATTTACTTTACCCATCCTTAATTTTTTTTATATTGTTATTTTTCTTAAAAAAAAAGCAAAGGGTAAAGTAGTAATTTTTATCTCACTCTGAGGATTAATAATTATTTTTCATTTGAAAAGGGTATCTGTAATTTTTCAAACAACAAAAGATATTCGTAATTACACCAAACTTTAAGAGTAATTATAATTTACCTTAAACTATTTTTTTCCAAAATAGAAATTGATAGGGGTTGCGCGAACGCATGCCCAAGCTACCACAAATGATAACACAGGCTCAATCACTTGGGTCGACCTTAAGCGACACCCTTCTCAACCCAGTGCAAGGGACTTCTCATCAATCGTGTTCAGATAAGTACGAGTCCAATGCTCTTCTGTTTGTTAGAATCCGTCGCTTCTCTGTCTTTTATAACTTTCTCATTTGATGCGAAACTCTTTTAACTCATCAGCTTTGTACTGGAAAAAAAACAAGAGGTTCATGGTCTGTAGCAAAATGGAGGCAGGAAATTTCTACCAAAATTAGATTATGCAGAACCAAAGCAATCACAAATCAAGTTTATACCAATCACATAATAAATATATTATATTTTTATAATCCATTCACATCCCACCTAACCCAATTTGGATAAAACTTTCCAAGGAGGCATTAAAATGGAATGTGGACTTAAGTCTTTGGCATGCGTCTTTGCAGTGGAGCACTGCAGCTAACTACGAAGCGTAACTTGCATGTGCAATTTCCCCTGATGTCTCTTTTTTTTTCTCACTTATTTTCTTTTCCTAGTTATTTTCTCCATTTTCAACTTATCTTTTGCTTGTATTAATTTTATTTTTGACTGCTCGTTTCATCTTACTCACAAATATTTATTTTTAACTAAAACTCATTTGATTCCGTAAGTGGAAAAAGAATGTGAAACGGAGAAGACAAATGCAATTTGTTTTACATGATTAAAAATAAATAAATTTTAAATATTTTTTCCTGTTAAATTTAGTACGATGTTGAACAATATATATCGAGTGAAAAAAAAAAGGATTATTTTTTGTCATTTGATCAATTCACCGTTTTTCTCTTTAATTTGCTCTAATTTCTATTAGAACACTTTTAAATTACTCCGAATGAATTCATAAATTAAATTTGAAAACTCTTTAACAAAAATACGTAAACATATATAAGAACAGATTAAATGAAATACTCATCAAGTTGGTTAATTGTATTATTGAACGAATTAACATTCAAAGCACGGGTGAATTGCAAGCGCCTCTCATTATTATGCATAATGAACAAAACCCCGCTATATAATATAAAAGTTCAATTTAATTTTTTACATTTTTTAAATTTTTTTCCAAAAAAAGTACTTCACTCGAGTAGTGTAATGCACAATTTTTTTTAATTTGTGTATTTATTTTACAATTATTGAAGTTTATCTAACATAAAGTTATGATTCACATTTTATTAATAATAATTTACAATTTAATATATATATATATATATATATATATATATATTAATAACAATTTTTTATTTTATTTTTTCTTTAGCCGGTTGCCCAGTACGTCCTCCTTTCCCATCAACCCAATCGCCACCCTCCCGCGCGCCGGTCCCATTCTATCCCCAGCACAACTGATGAGCGACAGCGCCAATTAATAACTGTTCGATTTGATGTGAAAAGCTTTTAACCCATTGGCTTTGTGCAGGAAAAAAAGAAGAGGATTATTCACAGTTAGTAGCAAAAGGGAGGCATCAAGTGTCTTGGTACGAGTCTTTGTGGTGGAGCTAAGTACGCAAGTGTAAGTTGGATATGCAATTTCCCCAACGTCGACTCTTTCTTTTTTCTCACTTATTTTTCTTTTCCTAGTTATTTTTATCATTTTCAACTTATCTTTTCCTCTTAATTTAGTGTTCCTTCTCTTTCAACTTTTGTTTCTTGTACTAAGTTTATTTTCGTCTGCTCGTTTCGTCTCACTCACTGATGTTTATTTTCAACTAAAACTCGTTTGATTCCTTAAGAGGAAAGGAAGGTAAAATAAAAAAGATAGGTACAATTTGTTTTACGGGAGATAAGTTTATGATTCGAAAAAAAATTCCTTGTTAAATTTAGTACGATTTGGAAAATTATATGGAAAAAATGATTATGTTTTGCCATTTTAACAATTAACCATTTTTCTCTTTATTTGGGGTTAGTTTCTATTAACCTTTAAAATACTCAAAAAATTCTTACCCGCACCTGGTTTGGCCAAACCAATGCAATCACAGAGCTAGTATAATACACTACTTGCTCTGTGATTGGTCACTTTTCTCAAACTGTACACCAATCACATGACAAATGTATTGCACTTATCATATGATTGGTTCAGGTTCGACCGAATCAAGTCCGAGCAAGAATTTCCCAAAGTACTCCAAATGAATTTATAAATTAAATTTGAAAAATCTTCAATAATAATACGCAAAAATAAGAACAAAATAAAATACTTGTATTATAAAAAAAATGACTAAATAGTTAGGAAAAAGAATCAGTATCAAGTTAATTAACAAGTTAAACTCTCGAATCTAATCTACATCATTTAATATGAGAAATCTACTTCCTAGTGAATTTAGCAATGAAAATTTATTTGCTAAAGGATTTAGCAACAAATTATTCAAATAATTTTTTTTAACCAAACTATCCTTATAAAAGTTAAGATATACCTCATCACGTGCATTAACGTGTGACCGTATGTATTGGTAGTTTGGTTAGAAAAAAATTAATTGGTTTTTTATCTACAATAAGTCAATAATTAACAAGCCAACTGAATCCAAATTTTAGGGGAAATGATGTAATTATGCCCCCCCCCCCCCCCTCCCACCCCACTTTTCATTTATTTTTCTCTACCGGAGGATTGCTCCCGTTTCGTAAATTACAAATAGGTAAATTGCAATTTACCCATAAAAGCATATTGCCCGTGAACGAGAAGTATTTAAGTGCTACAAATACAACCTCAGTTCATTGCACTACTCTATCTTTGTCCTGATTTCTTCAAGCCTTTGAGAAATCCCATTTTAAAAATTAACACAAAAATATGATACAACTTGCCGGCCTTTTCTCTCTTCTTCTTCTTCTTCTTCTTCTTCTTTTTCTACCTCTTCTCTCCTTAACGCATTTGATATTTGAAGCATCAGCAAAGCTTCCACGAGGCCCTAATGCATGCCAACTCTTATTCACCATTTCCCAATTGAGAAACAAACCCCATGTTGCCTTTCATAACCTATCCAAAATCTATGGTCCTCTCTTCTCCATGAGGCTTGGTGGCCAACTCCTTGTAGTTGCATCATCACCGGCCACTGCCAAGGCTATTCTCAAAACTCACGACCGGGTTTTCTCCGGGAGGTTCTTACCGTCAATATGTTATACAATCCCCGGAACATTGCAGTCATACACGATGCGGTCGACGTCCACGGAATGCAGCGGTATGTTTGAATATGCAAATTGCATCGTAATGGATCTCTTCTCCTCGTTAAGAGAAGTTGAGTCGAAAGGCAAAGTAAGGAAGGAAAAGGTACTGATGGAGATGATGGAGTATTTGGTTGAGAAAGAAGGTGAAGTAGTGAAGCTCGACGACGTACTAAAAGTGACGGTTTGCAATATCTTTGCAAATGTTGTAGCTTCAAGAAACCTGCTTGGGTATGAGGGCTGGGGAAACGGCCAAATGGTGAAGGATTTGGTGGACGAAATTGGGAAGATGATGGCGACACCTGGGCTGGTTGATCTATTTCCAGTTCTGAGAAGGGTTGATTTTTGGGGGAAAAGAGACGGAAAGATTTTGCAACGGAAGGTGATGTGTGTATGGGAAGGTATTCTCAAGGAAAGAAGATCAAGAAATGGAAGTAGTGATAATGGTCGAGACTTCTTAGATGTTCTTCTCGAAAATGCATTTCCCGACGACCATATATGCTTCGTATTGATGGTTTGACCCTCTTCCTTTTTCTATACTGCATGATAGGATAAATCAGTGGATCTCAATACATATATTGCTAATAACTTAGGATTAATTACAACAACTATAGGAAAAATACAATTTTAATCATGTAAATTAGGGGTGATAATTTTGTTTTTTTTTTTTTCAGATTAAAATTTATAATTTGGTCCTATAACTTTAAAACTTATAGCAATTTTAATGATTTTCGACTAATTTGGCTGAAAAATTCTACGTTATCATTCATGTCAACACCTGAATTGTGGGTTTTGGTAAATTTGATGATCTGATAGTCTAAGTTGTAATTTTTAATTGTAATTAGGTCATGTATCTTTAAAGGGTTGGTAATTTTAATAATCTAATTTTGGATGCAGTAATTTCAGTTCTCTATCTTTTAAAATAGTAGCAATTTTTGTCCCTAACCCAATAAATGGCCATTTTGACCTTTTATTATAGTAAAAGTTCTATAGTTCTATCACATATTTTTAATCAGACCCAACTTCATACCTCAATTTGATTGTCTTGCATATGATTTCTGGATATAGAGACCTACCATCTAATCAAGTTTTAAGCATTCATTTTATAATACGTCATGGCGTGTAAATGTTACAACTAAATTGGGGAAGATTTTTTTTTTAATTTCTAAAAATGATCAGAATGGTGCATCCTGTAACGGCACTAACTTTGTAGGGCTCATTTACTTTGAATTATTGGGATTGATATCCTAATTAATTATGTACAATTTTCTGTTTACTTGAAATCTGCTCAACACGTTACATTGGCACACGACCCGCTATAGAAGTTGACTACAAGAGGTAAAAGGTTTGCATTTAGGCCCAATATGTGGAGGTCTTATTATTTTTCGGGTGTCCATTTTAGCTCCAATTTTCCATGCCAATTACAATTTTGTCCCTAATTGTGGTGAAATCCACCAAATTATGATTTTTGAGAGGGAAGTATATGTATTGTGTGTGTATATTATATATATGTATACATTTTATTAATTTTGATATTAAATATTTATTTTATATATTAAATAAATTATTTTTATGAAGATGAATGTCGGTGGTTAGGGCGAAATAATATAAAATATATATTTAATTTTTATATAATATATCATTTAACTTTTATTATAAAATATAAAATATTAAAAACTTAATAGTCTTAACTTTTATATGCACATAAATGTATTACATCTTAACACAAGAAAATATTAAGATTCAAAGAAAAAATTGGGGGTATTTTGGAAAGATCAAATTAGTCCATAATTCAATCTCAAATTATAGTTAAAAGTAAATAATATATTATTTAATTATATCCATTACTAATCAATACTAGTAAACATAAAATTGAGGCACTTAATATAATCACTTTTAATTCAATTGCAATAATTATTCTATAATTATCTATGCTTTTTAAATCCCATCACTCCAAGTAAATGGCATTAGGGAATACTTTTGTAATTAACCCTATACTTTCATGAAAACTTTCTCTAATTTACCCTATATTTGGATAATCCTAAGGATTGTTTCATGCATATACATAGGGACTATGATCGCTGGAGGCGAGTCGGGATTGGTAACAACAATGTGGTTGATGGTACAGCTGATGCGAAATCAGGATACTTTATCTAGGGTTCGTCAAGAAATTGCAGAAGCCATCGGAACAAAAACTGCCATGATCGACGATTCAATCCTCTCCACATGTGAATATTTCCAGGCATGTCTAAAGGAAACACTGAGACTCCACATTCCAGGGCCATTCCTGGTGCCCCATCAGGCCCTGGAAAATTTTGTCCTGAATGATTATACAATCCCAAAGGATAGCATAATGCTGGTGAATGCGCGGACTATTCAGTTGGATCCTGAAAACTGGAAAGATGCCACAAGCTTTAAACCTGACAGGTTTTTTGGCTCAAAAGTTGATTTCAGGGGAAACCATTTTGAGTATATACCGTTTGGCTCAGGAAGAAGAATGTGCCCTGGATATCAAATAGGATTCCGAAATGTTCAGCTGGTGGTGGCGTGTTTAATCTATTATTTCGACGGGGAAAACCCTGAGAATCTGGATACAGGTGATATATTCCATGCTGGAGGATTGAGGAGGAGAAACCGTTGTTTATGATTCCAAGGCTTAGGGAAAAATACGTTGTTTGACAATGATATATGTGCATGGTTATAGCTTTCAACATTTACTGTATGGTTATTTTGTGTGGTGTAGTTTAACAGAAAGAATGTGTTCGATATGTAATTTTACATTTATGTACCGAATAATGTTTGTGATATAATTAATAATACACACAAACTCCAATTATGTATGTAGTTTATTTGTGAAGTTCAAAACCAGAGCATGTACGTAGCATTGGTAAGATGTCGTCTAATAAAAATGACAATCGATCTCTATATATTTCATATATATATGTCCATAGAAAACATTGTTAGCGTAATGAGAGGAGCACGGGGAAATCATGTTTGGTCTCTTATATTAGGGCTCTTTTTTAATTTAGTTTTATTTATTATAATTTTTCTCAATTTGCATCCCATAAGTTGAATTTTTTGTCAATTTTAATTCTCACTTGCAATTTTCATCCAATAATTGACGGAAAATGTACAGACATGAATGTGAGACTGCTAACAGCGCTCCGTTAATCATTGAATAGAAAATGCACATGATGAATAAAATTGAGGAAAAAGAAATTAACTTATGAGATACGATGTAAGAAAATCATAACAAATGAAACTAAGATGAAATGCAAATTATGAAATAATGTCTTGGTTTACTTTTTAGTTAATATATACATAACCAAAATGTGTCATATCCCATACTCATCAATTTTATCATTTCCACATAACTCAACATGATTTGCTGTTAAGAGAGAAAATGAGAAGTTAATAAGAGAGAAAAAATAATATTAATAGAATAATTTAAAATTTAAAAAAATGATAAAATTAAAGATACCATAAAGGTGTTCTTCAATGCTAACCATGGTAACTCCATTTATGAAAATAACTCAATAAAAAATCTCCCATTATAATAGAAAACTCAAACTAGACTTGGGCAATGGTTGCCTGAACGCAGGCCACTCCTACTACAAATTATGACGTAGGCTCAACCACCTGGGCCGACCTTAGACGGGTGCGCCTCCCAAGTGCAATGAAGGTCGCCAACCTAAGCCATGAGCCTTCTTAATCGCCCATTGACCCCATCCAGGTAAGTATGGATCTTAACGTATTACCATCTCATTAAGTGTGTTGCTCATTTCTCGTTAACGTTTTTCTCTTACAATGTGGGATTCTTCCATTATTATCACCCATCTTTAGCTTTGTCCTGAAATAATTAAACTTAAAAGTTACATCTTCATTAGTAAATTTAATTCCATACATTCTCTTTAATCACACTGAGGTCAAAATTTTCAAATGCATTTAGACTTTTGAGAGTAATTTTAAATACTATAAGAAATAATGGATGCATTCTCC